>QJNZ01000084.1:0-94791 GCA_004155055.1 Monosporascus sp. CRB-8-3
AAAGGGGGAGAGACGCAGGTGGAAATTTCAGTAGAGTGAGACAGTGGCCTCAGCCGCCATGGCGGCAGCAGTCAGGAGTTGAGATCTTTTCACAGGGGTTCGGCAAGAAAAGCACGTCATTATTCTGTTTTACGACAAGCTTTCAACTGCCAGGACATAGCGCCCATCGCCCCGGGACATGCATTGCAGATGGTGCTGATGACATGTCAACCGACGTCAACACGCATCGAACTAGGTACCCAGGTAGGTGAACAAGGCGGCAGAAACAAAAATCGTCAGATTCATAGTTGTTTCTAAGTCCTCAAAACCTAGGTATGTCAATAATCTTATAACCACTTTGGTAACTGACCATGCAGCTTCAATAGTCGCCCAAATTGTGACATGCAGGCGGGTAGTATATTGATGCACAGTACGGGCATTGAAATACTACTCTTCCTTGTCCGTCACCTTGCTATTCGTCTACCCGAGATTGCGACGTGGGTTTAGAGGCCGCTCTCGTCTGTGAGACGCATCGGCCGCTTAGGTACGGAGATGGTTGGCTCGTATGTTCTGCAGGCCATCATGCATTGCGCAACTTCGACAATAATCGCTGGGGGTACATTTCGGATGACCGCGAACAAGGCCGCATAGATTGCGGGAATACACTATGATACTAGCGACTCTCCCGAATTGTCTGGAAACACAGAGAGTAAGTGTAGACCAGGTGTCGGAGATATATCTCGGTCAGGTAGTCGTATGTTATATATGGGACCGAGACGATATGAAACCGAGGAATGGAACTGGATTCCCACGGTCCGGGAGGTCCCCGTCGGAGCGCTGCAGAATTCCCCATCAACACCAAGAGTAACCGTGCATACCCGCGACCCTCAGCGCTGAACCACCAAATCACGGGTCATTTGCGGTGATACAAGAACGCCAATGGGTGAGGTACCTGATAGGGTGACAGAGGCCTCGACCATATGTCATCCCGCGTTACATCTGCGAGTCGCGGCAGACACCCGTTGGGGTCTGACCCGTTGGGAATCGATTCAACCCTGGCCGCGGGCGGCACCATGCCAGAGATCTGTTGTTACCTTCCATGGACCTCACTGCCTTCCATATATGACCTCGACAAAGGTATACCCATTCTGAAATTCTTGCTTTCCATTTTGTGTTGCCTTTCGTAAAAAAAGTTATGCGGGATCTTGGACGCACATGGCCGCTCAGCTGGCTGTGCCTAGCTTGATGATGCTGCAAACAACCCGCGTCATATCTAACTAGCTCTAGGGGTAGTGCGACAGCACCGTTCAGGAACGGTTGATCTTGTCAAGCCGTTCTCATAGAAACTGCCTCGCTTGCCATTGATAATGTGGCGATGAACCGGAGACCAACAATGGCATCAATGACCCCCAAAGAAGGCAGGATTGCGGACAAAAGCTCAGCGTCCAAGTAAGATTACTCGGTCACAACACTCGGTCCAATATCGCACGACGCTGTCTTGGTCTGAAAATGTCATCTGAGCCCCTGCTGAGGCAACGGCTGAGGTAATATTCTACCCTGCCGGAAACCTAATGGTAGCATGCTTCTGAACATACACTGTGGCTCATTTGACAGAATCCTTGCAGTTAATGGCTTTGTGCCCGGTCTTGTGGCATCGATGACAAGTAATTGGCACCGGGCTCCGATGCAAGGAATTGCCACCTCCGGAAGATATGGAGGCCAGTCCAGAGATACCTCTGGGTCTATTCAACTTGACCTCTTTCTTCCTGCGCTGCTCTGCGAGCTGCGTAGCTTTCGCTCGTTCGGCGTTCCTTTTGCTTTGTAAGATCTTTCGGGCTTCGTCCCCTCGTCCTGTATTAACCGGGGTCCCAGGTTGCGAGCCGTATGACTGTCGTCCCGTTCCGTTTACATCATCCGACCCAGAATCGGAGTCTGAATCTGAGTTCGAGTCATCACTGTCTGACTCTTTGTTGTTCTGTGCCTAAAATCGGGTAAGTTACATGCGTTGCCACCGGCGCGATTATAGCCTAGCATCAAGAGAACATGCCTTCTTTTTATCCATGTTGTACCGTCGAAAGTGTTGAACTGGGCCGTGGGAGGCGTCCGGTGAGCCTATGTGGTCGTCTGCATTGTCAGAAGAGTCGATCTGAGCGAAGCCAACCTGCACCACGTTAAGAGGTCTCTGGACTTCATTGCCTATGGTCATCCGGGTCGCCTTAGTATCGAGGACCCATCGCGCGTCTCCAGACTCTGCAGCGTGCCGTACGAGTGCCTCTTGGCGCTTTCGCTCCTCCTCGGCGAGGGCCTTTTTGACTGCAGCTTGGTCTACGAGGGAATCTATGCTCTGTGGTGTCGCAGGGCTATGGGCAACCTTCTGGCGTTTCGAAGGCTGCTCTTCAGACTGGGGTGTGCTCGGAGATGAAGCAGTTGAGGATGTTGCAGCTGCCCTTTGCATGAACTTCATAGTCAGTAGCCTAGAAGACATGGTCTTAGGAGGTGGTGTTTGGGTCGCCATAGTGCCACGCGATCTAGGAGCCACGAGCTCCTCTTTCTAGATTTCCGAAAAGACGATATTGGCGCAAATCCTCTGTAGAAGCTTTCGAGAGAGGACGAGCAGCGGCACGGCGCAAAGTTGCGAGGTAGTTATACGAAGTCTTCGGGAGGGACTTCGCAGATGTTTGGATTCTAGATCGGAAAGCGCAACATGAGTTTTGGTTGTTCAAGTCGCAATGGCAGGTGAAATTTCAGTGGAGCCTCCTTATCACTTCAGTAAGTGGTCCAAGCTCTCTCAACTGCTAAGGTCCTCCAATGGCTTCACGTCGTTCCAATCAACTCCACGATATATCCAATCGTAAGAGACCCCCATCGAAACTCTACAGAGCAATCGCCGCAGCAACGACAGCACGATGCTCTCGCGTGTGGCGCTCCGAAAGGCGCTGCAGCTTCCCCAGCGGACATGTGCAGCCCAGCGAACCCTGACGGCCTCCGCCCGTCTCTACGACGCCAAAACCCCCATCCGGAAGGGCGAGACGACCCCCGAGCTCAAGGGAGAGGAGGATTCGTTGGGCCTCGCTGAGAACAGCGAGAGGGGCCTTTCACAGGCGCCCAACCGGAATGGGATCTGGTCGCGGAGTCAGAAGCCCAGAGCGGTTGCCATGTCGGGACCGAGATTCGAGCAGACTGATTTCAGCCTCCAAGTACGACAGCTTCTTTTGCCTTTGCGTTCGCCCAATGCGATGGGGGGGGAGTGCATCCTGCTAACATCGGAGACAGCCCCAATCTATGGCAGCGATCGAGCTCATCCACAGGCAGCCTGTTCGATGGACTCACGAGCGAATAGTGGCATGCGAGGGCGGCGGTGGTCCTGCCGGACACCCCAGGATCTACATCAATACGGATAAGCCGGAGATCGCTACGTGTGGTTACTGCGGACTGCCATTTGTGAGTCTGAATCCCGCTGCAGCTGAGGGCTTGACATTGTCGAAGAAGTCGAAGGAGACATCGATGAGCGAATTCTATATACGCAAGTATTCAACTAACATGTCTCCCAGGCCAACGAGCATCACCGGGAACACCTGGAGTCACAACCGGAGACCGCTTATCCTCTGGCATGAACTAGACATTAATTCAAACAGACATAAAACGAGAGTGTCATGCATCGACATGGCTCAGGAGTATCCGGGCGGCATAGAGGCAGCGGGGCCTGTATATATGTACCCTAGGTTTGGTCCAAGCTGGTTTTACATGATGGACTATGTTTTGGCATTCGTCCAGGGACGCAAAATCTACGTAGGTTGAACGAGTATCGATAAGACCTTTATGCATTAATCCTCTCCCTCAAGCAGGTGTGTAGTAGTAACAACATCATTCATTGGCTTTTAGCCACTTCTGACAGAGGCACAACAATCATGGTAGTACTGCTAGTGGGTATTTGTAGACCCAGAAGCCAAGCTTAAGCAGCAAACCCCACCAAAACTCCAACAAAGATTAATGCGAAAGCTATGCCGTCATCCACCACCACGCACAATATATATAGCTTCCTCCTACTCTCGCTCCTCTTAATCGCCTTCTTCCCCGGGCTATTCCACTACCTCACCACGCTCCCGCTCTCAATCCTCTCTTTCCTCTTCGCCCCGCGCAACACCGCATCATCGACAACCCCACCACCACTACCACCACCACCACCAGCAACTACCGACAGGAACAGCATGTCGTGGTTCCAGAAGCAGTTCACGCTGCCGGCGCGGTCGCGGGGCTCGTACCTCGTGACGGAGCACGTGGTGGGCCAGCTGCCGGAGCTGAGGGAGTACCGGGTCGGGCTCCTGAACCTGTTCGTGCAGCACACGAGCTGCGCGCTGAGCCTCAACGAGAACTGGGACGACGACGTGCGCGCCGACATGAGCGACGCCCTCGACCGCATCGCGCCCGCCGAGGGGCCCCGGGGCGAGGAGCTGTACCGCCACAGCGCCGAGGGGCCCGACGACATGCCCGTAAGTCCCCGACCGCGTGTGGGAGGGAGAGACTCTCGACTGCCTTGGTTAGGCGGGTGGAGATTGCGGGCGGGCGGAGGGCGGGGGGAATAGGTGGGTAGTCGGTTTGAGAGATTTCGGTGGCTAACAAGACGGGTTCTGATAACCAGGCACACATTAAGAGCGCCCTGATAGGCGCGAGCGTCACGATCCCGATCAAGGACGGCAAGCTCGCGACGGGTACGTGGCAGGGAATATGGTATCTGGAGTTCCGGACGATGAAGCATACGAGGAAGGTTGTGGCGACCATCCAGGGCGAGAAGGCGTGAACAGATTAGAAACAATAGACGAAGGATCTCCGATCCATTCGATGAAATGATTTGATGCAGGATTTGATTCTATATCTACAAAAACAATTGCCTGCGACCTACCGACAGGCTCTAGTTCGGATACGGCGCTTTAATGCCAGTAATCTGATGTTGAAACGTGAACAAGAAGGCGCTTATGCCCCCTGACGCCGTAACGCCTATTTTGTTGTAGCACCCTCCCCCCTAACGCCAGTATGCGACCATGACGAGTCTAGCAATTAACTCATCCCATTCTCGTCCTTCACATCGTTCATGTCTTCGTCGCCTCCCGCGAGCACCTTCGTCTTGGGCTTGTATCCCTCGGGCCCCGATCCCGGCGTCGCGGCCACGACCTCTCCGTTCTCGTTGACGAACTCGAAGTTGTAGCGGCTGAGTAGGTGCGGGATGGCGGAGAGCTGGGGGCCGTACCGCGCGGTATTGTCGTAGAGCTCGAACAGGGGCACGGCCAGGAGCTTCATGTTCTTAGGCACGCTCAGGACCTCTGCCGTGTGACATCGAACTTCAATCAGTCTACAGCTCACCAGTAGAGTGTATAGGGTTGGGATAGGGATAACATACTGCTCTTCGGCAACTGGATGAAGTAGAGCTTCTTGCATTCCTTGGGGCGCGTGACATGGCCCGGGATGAAGGGGTACATGAAGGTCTCGAAGTTGGGCCGCCACCACTGCGCGAGGCAGTCGCCGACCTGCCAGTCGCCGGCCTCCTCGCCCTCGCCGAGGCGGCCGACGGGCGCGAGCCGCTCGTCGAGGCGCGCCTTGAAGCCCTCGATCTCCTCGTCCTCGGGCCGCAGGTAGTCGCCGGGCAGCTTGAAGAAGGCGTTGGCGATCTGCAGCATCAGGATGTGCGGGTGGTTGTGCTCGTGGCAGACGAGGATGCCCTCGCACGTGCGCCGCATGCCGTGCGCGCCGTAGTGCTCCTCGAGCCGCTTCAGCCGCGCGATCACCGACGGGTCCTCCTCCGGCTGCGTCTCCTTCACGCCGAACGTGTAGTTCGACAGCGGGTACAGGCGGATCGTCTCCGGCTGGTTCGCATTGAAGGGGAGGGGGATTGTGGGCGGGTGCGAGGATTGCAGCGCTGTGCCGGTTACTGTCGACATCGTGAAGGGGGGGTTTATCTGTGCCGGCGACGTTGTGTCTTTCTGTTGAATGGGATTGAAGGTAGATCGACGACGCGCCGGGTGGTATTACTGGGGTCAGAGCTTTGGGGGCCCTGGCTAAACTGTTTTGCTAATTGGATGTCGAAGCTATTAAGCTGTACCAAATCGGCAGGCGGTCACAGCTACAGACGTCCACAATGAATAGTACGTAAGTTCTCTGTACGACTTTCTCCTATGAAGAACAATTTGAATGTTGGAAAGAACGGGCTCAATTGATACGATCTGTTGTGTTGCTATTGTTATTATATGCATTTGAACCGAAATAGCGAGGTCTGGGCCAAATAGTTACAATTAATCGAGTTATCAGCCACGCAACCATACTGCGCTACGCAAACCCCCCGTTGACAAGTTCCTCAAACCACACCACATATCTTAACGAATGTATTCAAAGGTGGAAGGAGGTCAAAATAACGAATACAGTCAAGAACTAGAATTGCTGTAACTTCCAATATAAACATGAAAAGCCGGATCGAGTCGAATGGCATTATGAGATAGAGTAAATTCTGAACCCGAGGTATCATGAATCCGACTTTAAACTCAGACGCCCCTAAAGTAACAAATACGGTAGTTACGCTTAACCCATTCCGTCACACTCTGACACCCTAAGCAGTATGAAGCTTGTCGGGAATTAATGGCAGCCGGACAAGATAAAGCTCACTTGAACAGGTTGGTGCTCTGACTGAAGCAAATGGCCAACAGTGCGGGATCTTTTATGGGACAACGAGGAGCATATACGAATTTATATGCGTTGATATACATCTTGAGACACATGATACCCTAAATACAGAAGATAGAATATTCAAATATGTAGCCAGGAGATTCTAAACCGGCCTGTCTTCGCTGCACGGAGCCCGGAACTGGACTCACACGAAGTCTATACGGCCAGTGAACATGTATCTCTTCGAGCCCTGCGGGTTCCCCGGGGCGGTCCGCCCGTGGAAAGCGACATACTCGCCCTTGTCGATATCCATGTGACCCGGGCCGTAAATTGGCGGGTTGCCGCCCGACTGGGCCAATATACCAGCCCTGGTATACGGACCATCGGGGGTGCGCGAGAATGCGTACTGGATATCGTACCTGTCGCTCGAATAGCAGTGCGTGCTAAAGAACAAGACCTACATCACATGAGATCAATGACTGCCCGACACCACATCCAACATGGTGTTAGGGATACTTACGTATTGATCCGGGTGGATCTTGTACATGGCGGGTCCCTCGACGAGTCCGTCGTCAGCGGCGCCGTTGTGGTTGAGGATGGTCTTGGGGCTGCCCTGCAACGTGATACCATCCCGCGCCACCCTCTGAATCTTGATCGGGGTTGGCTTGTAGTCGCTGCTCTTCTCCCCGCCCGTGCAGGTAGTGGCGCCGCCCAGGGCGTTGCCGTCAACCTTCCACATGATCCAGCGCTGGCTGCCGTCGTCGAACGCGTTGGCATCGATGGCGCCTCCGCCCGCCTGGTCGCAGATAAGGGGTCGACCAATATCCTTGAACGGGCCCTCCCAGGTCGCCGCAGTGGCAACGCCGATACAACGGCGGCCACCCGCCTGCTTTCCGGCAACTATCCCGTTGAGTTAGTAGTCACTACGTTGATGCTGTCCCGGAGTGGTAAGAGTTATTTGACCAGGTCTCAAGAGGCGACTGCTCCAGTTCTGGCCAGATCAGGGAGAGCTTTGCCCCCAAGATAGGTCGATAAGAGGGGGAAAGTAGTGCGAGATCATACTTACAATACATAACGTAGTGGCCTTTATCGTCCCTGAAGACATCCGGTGCCCAGAGGCCCCTGTCGTTGTTGTCAATCCAGGAAGGGAGGTCCGGAAGCGCGTCCTTGTTCAAGAACTTCCAGTTCACCGAGTCTGCGGATTCGGCAATAGGAATACGCTTGTTGTTGCTGGACGTCGCATAGCCCTTCCACTTGCCGTCCTTCTTGTCCTGGATGATGCTCGGATCGGGGAAGCTGATGTCCATATGCGGGCCGTCCCAACGGGCTTCGATCGGCGCATCAAACTCGGCCATCGTGACATTGGTAAGGCTGATTGTCTAGTCCGTTTTTCAGCAACTACTAGCCTTGAGAGTCCGTGCAAGGGGCGCCCGTCATGCCCGAGACAGATATTGGTTGGTGGCGCGTAAAGGGGGAAGCAGGACCTAGACTTACGGGGAACTCCTCGAGGAGATCTCCGGATGGGAGGCATGCCGCAAGGCTAACACTCAGGGCGAAAATGAAGTTTTTCATTATGGGCAGCCAGGTCAGGATGCGGATGTGAGCTGGTGAAGGACGCCATAGAGTTTACGACATCGTAAGGGTTGAAGATGCCCCTTATATAGCCTCAAGGGGCAGGCGATGGATGCCCCGTCACTTGTAGAGCTACTAGTAATCGGCGCCGGTTCAGCCGCAGACGGACTAGTATGTCGTCCTCTACGAAGCTGGTCGGCACACATCTTACCGTCCACTGCAACGTCCCATAGTCGGGTAAGGTGCTCCTATAGACTTCACCTCGATGGTTCTGGAATATGACTCTGTTCGTAAGTGGAAGTTGTGAACAACCTCCTGCCTAACCGACCGCATGTGCCGCATTGAGGGGATGCTGTGGTTACGGCCGTGCAGTCGGTTTCCAAATATTAAAAGCCGATCAGAGGCCGGCTTACTATGTATAGTCTCTCCATTCATTCTGCCGCACCACAACCCCGTCAAGATGGGTCGATTCTACTGAAGGATTTAAGCTTGGCTCTGAAAGGATTTAACCTTGGTCTTAGAAGGATTCGATCTTGGTAATATTAATAAAGGTCATGGACCTGGCCAGTGGGCGAGAAAAAGGTCAATGCATTAGCCCTACCTGCATACCTTACAGCGGCGGCGGCGCCCTGTGCTGCTCCTGTGCCGCCGGACTATAGGAAATCCACATATTTGTCAAGGGGTGGCGTGATGCTGGTCACATCAGGCCTGAGCCTGGACATATATAACTGCAACTCCCAGACATACTTGCCGATAGTTCGAATGGACAATCCTGTCAGACCCTGAGTGCCGAAAAATGTGAGGCCCCACACTGTGGCGGGACACTATACCAGGTCTTAAATCCCACAAATCCAGACTTGACCTTCACCACGTTATATGTGGCCATATCATGGTTGGCAGTAACAACTTGGAAGCGACTGCCTCACCTTATTGGCATTCACGAATTCCTTATTATCCTGATCCCTTCTCATTACCTAATTACACAATCCTGATTCCTAAACACTGATGCCGTACATCCATCAATGAAGACTTCGAACTTTGTAGCAAATGCCACACTGCATCATTTATGTAGATATCATGTTCTCACGTCAGTCCTGTATTGTAACTTCCTTTTCGATATTGCTGTAGTAACTAGTCCGAGTTCTCTCATAAAAAGGTGGTTGCCTATGTTGAGATACGACATCGGCGGAACGGCACTTGATTATCATTTTCGACGGCCTAGGCTTTGCAATTTGGACCCTTAAGTGTGGGCTATACTACTTACCAACTCGGATGACGATATGTACCTCAGCACCTTCAAGATAAATTTATGGGCAACTTCAGGGGTCAGTATCTCTCGCAGTAGGCACCCCAGCATTATACAACAACCTCAAGATAATCCGTTATACATTGGATATCATTCTTGCCCATTCCTGCCGATGACAGCTTTGTTCTACACTACCGGTAGTCCCTGCCTCTTAAATCGAAAACTGTAGGCCGATACTATACCTTCACCTACCTTGATCCAACTACCTACCTTCAAAGTTAACACACACATCTCTTCACATATCTTCATCTCTTAACGTATCTTCCATCACCACTATACTTCCTGCAACTTCTATGATACCTTCTCAAATTCCTCATAAGGCACTCTACGTTTCCCTTTCTCAAGTTGATGTTCCACTCGTCGAGCTTGAACACAGGCTAAGGTATCGAGTTTCATATCGGGGCACTTAGCTTGCAAGAGAGGCCTGTATGCTGTCTTTTTCCTCGTCAGGAGATTTTGCTTTGGAATCATATCTCCTTCCGTTCTTCCTCAGCCATACTCATATAGTTCTCTTGTGGGGCTTGGCCCATTTCTTCTCATCTACCAACCCTCATCTACCAACCGACAAGGCCCTTAGATTACTCGTGTTCTTCAGACCTAGGACTCTAGCCTAGCATCATTTTCTATTCTATGGGTACGTATAGGCTTGGTAGCGCAAACTCCACTCTTCTACCTCAAGCCAAACTGGAAGGCATGAACACGGCCAACACCTATGCCAATCTCCTAGCAGTTTCTTGACATCGGATATATGGGTCAAGACTGGACTTGGATTTGTTCTGATTCTTCTTACCTTAAATTCGCGGTAACTGGTTTCGGGGGCACCTACCTAACTCTACTCTGGCCGGCACCACTCACATTATCTTTCCTGAACAGAGGTCATATCCCACCACATGCCTCCAAGCCAATCCAAACATCACGATATCGTTACTTAAAAACAAAATGTCTTTATTCAATAATTCCTCAGCGCTGGCTCATGAAGAGGCTGCGGCTTCTGGAAAGCCTTCGGGTGTCCCATCTGAACCAGCGCTGCTATCATCACAGGACACGTCAGACTCAGCCCAAAATCACACCTTGGGAGATGACGCACGCATCAAGAGAGAGCCTACTTCTTCGGAACCAATGGAAGTCGCAAGTGCTGTCCAGCACACTTTCCCCAACCTCCAAAAGGTCGTCACATCGGATTCTGTAGAGGATCTTGAACGTGGCACCCAGGTTGGCATCACTGTCCTCAACGACATTATCCAGCGGCTCGATCATGCAAAGGACTGCAGAGACGCCTCCCACTGGCTCCAATCTACTAAATACCTTTTATCACAGGCCAAAACGCCCCAGTATATCCTAGGGGTAGTTGGATCAACTGGCCACGGCAAGAGCTCCCTCATCAACGCTCTTCTCCAAGAAACTCAAATAGTACCGACAAATTGCATGCGAGCTTGTACAGCTGTGATTACTGAGATCTCTTGGAACCCCTCTGATAACCCTGAAGAGCGTTATGTCGGGAACATAGAGTTCATTTCCAAGGAAGAATGGCGTCATGAGCTAAACTACCTCTTCTCGGACCTGATACAGTCGAATGGCTCTTTTGCAGGAGATGCAACCAATAAGGCAACTGATGCGGGAGTCGCATGGGCCAAGATCAAGGCCGTTTACCCTCATATCACCAAAGAAGCGCTAACCAAGACTGACGCGGACAGCTTGGCGAATGGTCCCGCTGTAAGCAGCCTCCTCGGTGTCACCAAAACTATACACTGCGCCACAGCTCAGGCATTCTACAACGACATTCAAGTCTACGTTGACAGTAAACAAAAGTTTTCATTTCCTGAGAGCAAGGACACAACTCCTGACAAGCATGACAAACTCAGTGCCGACAGCATTCAAGATGATAGCTACGATGACTCAATTTACGGTGATGAAGCCGAAAGCGACAATGCTGAACACGGCGGAGCGCCAGATACAGAGGAGCGGAAGATGGAGTTATGGCCACTGATCAAAGTGGTTAGGGTTCAGACTAAGGCAGATGCCTTGTCAACAGGGGCTGTCATTGTTGATCTGGTATGTTTGCAAGTGCGCTATTTTTGAAATAGAACCTCACTGACAAAGTAAGCCTGGTGTTGAAGACTCAAACGCTGCTCGTGCAGCCATTGCCGGCAAGTACATCGAGAAGTGTCACGGCATATGGATTGTTGCCAACATTCAACGGGCCGTGGACGACAAGTCAGCGCAAAATCTACTCGGTCAGTCCTTCAGGCAGCAGCTCCAACTAGATGGCAACTTTTCCAATATTACCTTCATCTGCACTAAGACGGATGATATATGCTTTGACGAGGCGACCAGATCCCTCGGTCTGTATCCTGAACAAAAGCTCTTACGCAGAAAAGAAAAGGCTCTTGAGAGATGGGAGGCATCTAATCGAACACGGCTTTATTGCGAGGAACTCCACTCAAACACTCTCCTCGGGTTTCTCGGCGAAATTGACAGGATTCTCGCGGAATGGGAAAAACTAGAGTCTCGCCAGAAGGGTGGTGCAACTGTCTATGTGTCGCATATAGTGCCTAAGAAGCGCAAGAACACCGAACGCAATGCGGGATCTATGAAGCGACAGAAGATCGACTCCCATGGAGGGGAGCAAGATCGTCAGGCACCCCCGTCACTCGACGAACTCCTGAACGAGCTGAAGACAGGTGGACCCTCCATGGCAGCAGACCGACCCTTGGATGGGGAGCAAATCCGATCTATGATTGAGTACCTCAGGTCCAAGAAGGCTGCAGTGCTAGATGAAAAGGAAGTGCTGGATAACCGGATGTATGATGATGAGTGCATTCATGCCGGGCTTTCGGATGCTGTTTCACGACAGGAGAGGAAGTATGCTGCTTCATGCATTCGCAAACGGAACGAATATGCTCGCGATGCTATCCGACAAGACTACGCTCTCGGATTGAAAGAGTAGATTATGCCCCCCCCACAAAGACCCAAGACGAATTATACGCTAACAGGAGGCAGGCTTGATGAAGAATTCTCCCAGCAAGCCAATCCTGAATCCTTCGACCCTGAGGACGAGCAACGCGACTATGGCAGCCTGGCAACGGGACTACCAGTTTTTTGCATCAGCAGTCGAGCATATCAGGCGCTCTCAAACTTATCCGACAACGAAAACCCAATGCTCGGTTTCGAGAGTTCCGAAGCGACTGAGATACCCCAACTTATAGAACATGCGAAGAAAATCACAGAGAGTCGCCGGTCCCAAGCATATGGTCAATTTCTGAACAGCTTCCTTCAGAACATGAACTCGCTGTATATATGGGTCTCGCAGGATGAAGGCGAAGTTCAACTCACGGATGAAGAGAAGCAGGCTCAGATAGATAATGTCAAAGCCGCATTAGTATCACTGGAGAAGGTAGTACTTCCCTCGCATATTCTCGGCAAGATTCTTTTCTCACGCTCTTATTAGGGATTCGAAAACACTGTATCCGACTTTATCCAAGCCTGCCATCGGATTCTTACGGACAAGCTTTTCAAGCGCCTAAACTCTTCAGTAACCAAAGCAGCTCGTGAAGCGCCAGGTACTGCCGGCAGGTGGCCTTCATATCGCAGAGAGGATGGGGGTTTGGTATGCATCTCATACAAAGCTACTTGTCGCCGACTGTAAGTCATATCCTGTATATCCTACGGTTGCATTCTGAGTTGCTAAATGCTTCTAGGGGCGTATTTTCTGGAAAATCAGGTCCTCGAGACTTCAATGAAGGTACATTGCTTCCAGTCTTGTTTCTCTGCCTGTTCAGCCGTAACAAGTACTTGGACCTGCCATCCTGCTACAAGTATCTTTACTTGCCGACCATGAAGGTTGTAGCATTGGTGGCCATAGCTAACAATTCTAATAGACCTCATTCGTCCGCTCAAGAAAAAGCTTGGCAATAGTTGGGAACAGGCTTTCACCAAGAAAATACCAAAGGCACTTGAGGAGTTCACGATAGCTTCCGAGAAGCTACTCCAGGCTTTCCACAGGGCCGTCAAGGCGCAATTGCAACAGAAAAGCACGTTTCCGAGCATCAATATTCTCCAGGCTCAGCTGAAGTCCCGTGCTGATGGTCTCACCCATATGGCCAGGTCGTTCAACGACAACGTCACGACACTGCAGCGGGAGGCAAACAGAAGTTTCCATCCGGCAGTCATGGATGCAATGTCCGGAACATATCAAGATTGCGCCGATGACGGTGGTGGGTGCCCTTAAAAAAGGGTTAAATATTTCATTCGTTAAACTAACAAATCTTGAAGGCCGTGGTTGTTTCTTACGTATCAAGAACCGCATGGACCGAGACCTCAGAGACAATGGGCCTTTGATCTTCAAGGCAGCGGCGAGACCGGTGAAACGCGGCCTGCAGGGTCTCTGTGACCACCTGAAAACCGAGCTGGAGGCGAAGACCGCAAAGATCCTGGACAGCTTGGTCACGGACTACTCGAACGTCATTGTCGGGCGGGACATCACACGGGAGTCGAAGGTCGCACGGGAAGAGGTGTTCTTGCTACTCAAGGGCTTGGACGATATGTTCGAGCACGCCCTGCAAGTCAGCGCCGAGGTGCCGGCGCCTGGACCTTCGGCGGTTGACATGACGGTCATCAAACGCGAGGAGGCCGAGCAGGACACGGGTTGCCTCTACTAACTTGACATTGACTTTGGGAGGCATTGCCGATATCCTCGGCTCGCCATAGGAACTACATTTGCTTTTCGTCTATCCCTGCACGCCTATACATTTATGTCAGGAACCAATATATCAGCACAGCTATGCCTACAAAAGGAACCAATATCCTAGGGTCGAGAGGCTTGGGGGGATGATCCGGTTATCAATTTGGACACCACACACTCACAATACGCGTGAGCTGCCGTTGGGAGGCCAAAAGTCATGCCCTGCTTATATTCCGCAGGAACGGAATGTTTGGATCACTATAAATCTCAGGGGGGTAAGAGCCTGGGGGTATGGTCTGGTTATCGGTCTTGAGCACCCCACGCTCAGGATATGCGTGGGC
Organism: Monosporascus sp. CRB-8-3; assembly: GCA_004155055.1. Taxonomy (NCBI): domain Eukaryota; kingdom Fungi; phylum Ascomycota; class Sordariomycetes; order Xylariales; genus Monosporascus; species Monosporascus sp. CRB-8-3. Next base: position 14,531 of record QJNZ01000084.1, read on the forward strand.
TGCTGCCGGGAAGCCAAAAGGTTATGCCCTGCTTACATTCCGCTGGAACGGGATGTTTGGGTCACTATGAATCACCATATATTCGCTTAGTTCGCGAAGATTTATGAATACATCTTACAAACAAATATCTGGACATGTGTTCGCATTATGAATATTGGTGGGCATTCCTATCTCCTGAAGTCAAGGGTCGAGATCCAATCGAATATATGTACCGCTGTTGACGTGCGTTTGCCGGAACCAGCCGCAAAGCGACACAGTAATCACGTTGTGGACGCATGCATGAGCAGCATGCAGATGTACAGGAAATGCTAACCCATATTCCCCACAAGTCGTTAAGCGCAGACCCGCAAGGGACTAGCCGCGGCCGCTGCGCCCCCCTCCCCCCTTTTTTCTATACGGGAACGTTGCAATATTAGGTCGCATCGCCCCGTCCATTCTTTCCATTTAGAAAACCGGTACGTGCCCGCTCAGCCGGGCCACTGCATCCATCCAACATGCGCGTCAAAAATACGTCGCGGAGCCCTCAACCGGGATCAACGGCCATGAATCGGAAGTTCCTGTCAAGATGTCGCCCACCTCAGGCCCGCAGACAGCCACTGTGGGGGTTTCCGCCTCCAATAGCGTTCCTCCCCGGAGCCGTTGTCCCTCCTTCCCTCTCTTCATCTGCTGTCCTACCTCCCGACGTCGATGTCGGCTGCATGCATGAGCAGCCCGAGATCCCAACGCCTGGCACCTTTTGAGGTTGGACTTCTTCATCGTGGCGCGGCGGGGGAGGCGTATGCGTACTTTCTGCCGCGAGTGGAGCGGCTTGGGCGTCGACCTTTGTGTTACGGGCCGAAGAGTACCGAACACGTACATGCGTGTGGGTATATATCCCTTTCATGCCCGCTTCCCGGGGGTCAGATGTCATACCGCGGGCCCCGCAGGTGGCGTACCGGGTCAGCTATCCGACGATCGTAGCAGGGCTGAAACGGTTTCCCGGATGCTCCCCCATCCAGATCGGGTGCAAATACCGACGGGCTGACGTATCTTCCTGCGTTTTGACATAATCGGGAGCTACGTAGACAGCCCTGATCTATCACGGCGAACCCCTGTAGAAGGTGGCGGAAGGGAGGCAAAGAGACAAGCGCACTTGGCATTCCCCCAAAGCACCCGCATTCACACGCAATCCCGTTGCATCTGCGGGTGCGGGCATTTCGGATTCGTGGAAATTCACAACTGAGGGCAAAAACCTCACCCGGATGGATAGTTCCCGTGGCGGCGCCTAACTAAAACAGTCTCCCGCATATGCACGTCGCCAGACACATGGCCCGCCGCGGTCGCCTAGAAATGCGGGAGAGCGCGCGCGTGCGCGGGTCGGCCCTTTGCACCGGATTCAGCACCGAGTGATGGTGATATATGATCGATCGAAGGGCAGGGTCGCTCGCGGCGGCCGCGTCCCACCAGCTGTCACTCTGCATCTCGGGGCGTACGTATCACCATCGAGCGTAGGGCAGCTGCCCACACAAGAGTAGGATGGACGGGAGGGTTCTATGCAAGTAACCATTTGGCTACGACCTGCGGGTTGCTGAAGGAGAAGGAGGAGGGCGTGCGGATGTCAGACTGGGTTGGTGGGGGGAAATCCCGCGGAAGCACGACATCTGCCGAAAAGGCTGTGGAATGGGGGAACACAACGCCATCGGCGGTGGGAGATAGCTGCGAGCGTCCGACGTCAAGAAAATTGCCACAGGCGGCACACCCCTTCTTCGTTGGGCAGAAGGCTGCATTGACAGCTACCAGCGTATGTAACGAGCACCGAACCAACGACGTCGGGGCGTCAGGCCTCTGGATATAATTGGGGACGAGCCTGGCCCTTTCCCGCATTGGGAGAGGGGGAGACACCTCTTCTTGCATAAACACAGCTACGACACCACGGCGAAAGGATGCGCCCGCCGCGCGGAAACACACGCGCAGCATATGAATGGAAAAGTAAATATGACAGCTCGTGTTGGAGAGAGAGAAAAGTGACCCAGCAATACCCCCCGCGGAGCCTACCCCTTCTCGACTGCCCCGAGTACGTCCGAAGACACGAGGACACTGGCCTCAATCAGTCGACGCGCCAGTAGGGGGCCCCCTTCCGGTGTTGCGGCTGATCCCCTGTGTGGGGGTTCAGTGGAGGCGAAGCGACCAGGTCAATGGGACTGCAAATGAGGTCAGGCCAAGAACCCCTGGGGAGTTCGAACTCTGGAAGCCAGGCCTAGTGTCCGAGGACGGCAACAATTATGACAGTTCGCGGAATCATAGCATCGAGTTGTGAAAATTTGGATACGGATAGGAATAAGACTTTCCGATAAAGCACCTGCAGCAAGTAGTTGTGGGGTAAAATTAGTGAGGACTTTTGTATGTACTCCCAGAATAGCAGCAAACTCTCAGGCTCCCTGTTCAATACATGTAAAGAGATGACAAATGGCCGCCCTAATAGACGAACGCCCGCTAAAAACCAGCTCTGAAGATATGTCAGGTCGTTCTTGGCGAGTGGGTGGCGATGTCAGTGTTTCCGGCTCGACTTCTTGTCCTTGTCGTCCACTTTCTTGAATACGGAGGACGAGCCATGAGCAATGACTACGTCGGATCTGTGGTGAGATTTCGTGCTCTTCTTGTCGGCTGTAGAGGAGTGCTGGGAGGGACCTTCCTTTCTCTCCTTCTTACCTCTGCCGTCCCGGTGAGGTTTGTTCGTTCGTGAAAGACTGCCCTCATTCTCCGACACGCCTTCCTTGGTGTGTTCGACGCTAAGAACACGGCCATCATATTTGTACCCTTGGAGCTTTCGAATCACTCTAGAAGCGGCCTCCTCATTTTGTAGAGTGACAAGGGCGTATCCTCTGTTCATCTCACTGCTATCCGCTAATGGAAGGTCGATTTGCTGAATTTTATCAGCATTGAGGCCGGTTTTGTGCCGGATGAGGTCTTGTACCTGATCCGTAAGGACCCATGTCGGGAGCTGCTTGATGATGATCTTGCGCTTCGTAGTGTTAACAACGCCGGTAGACCCGTAGTGCCTGCTTGATCTGTAGTTTGGATCCGCCATCTCGTGGTGCCAGGCATAGCAGTTGCTTGGATCCTGACCAACTTGGTACTGCTGGGCATTATGTCGATATTTGGCGTCGTAGGTATACTGCTCCATCGTCACAGCATCCAGGTGCGGGTAATCAGCGTAATTGCCGGCTGGTGCTTCAGGTGACCACCAGCCAGACATTCCTCCATAATCGTACTGAGCCGCATGATGTTGATAATCCCTCGTCTGGCCGAGCGCACAATGAGATGTCGAGGGAGTCCACTAGGATGAGGAATGGTTAACATAAGGTGATAGAGCACTGAAAATGAGAAGTTACCTACGTGTGCAAATTCTGTACCCGTGGGTGACATCACCGCAGCGGAGCTAGGTGAATGTTGGGTCGGTGTTTGCAGCGGGGCAGTCAACGAGCGGTTCAGGTCCTTGATCACGGTTGCTTGCGTAGCGTTTCGCCCGTCCGCAAATAGGTATCTACCGTTAAAGAGACCGCCATTTAGGAGGCCTGGTAGAGTATAAGTGGTGTACTCAGGTCCATAAGCAGCAATGAAGGGCAAACATACCCATAGCCGCGTCAAAATTCTCCCGGCCGTGAACGGAAACCCATCCAGAGGTGCTACCGCCGAATACCTCAACTCGTTCGACTGAGGAGCACACGGTTCGGACATGGTCTTTTAGCTGTTGCCAGGATGTCTGAAAAGGTAGCTGGACAAGAGCATATCAGCTTGAAATACCGAGTCGGCTAAGTGATTGTCAAGGGCTTACATTCGAAATTAAGATGTAATACAAGTTCGTCTCACAGCCTGGCCTTACCACAGTAGTGTTGATAGGGGCTTGGCGGGAAAGTGTTTCCGAGGACATCGTGAGCGGGCAGCTACAGGCAACTCTACAATTCTGGGGTCGTTGGCATGGAAAATGCTTTGGTGAAGAAAGCCGTGTGGAACCAAGAGTGATCCGATAAGGCATTTATATGTTGTACGAGGAGGCCTTTCAGATTGAAAAAGTCCAGTCTGCCTCAAAACGAGCCCTGGGATCTGGACACCTCCTAAACGTTCGGGAAGTGATGATCCAGATTAATAATACTAGCCTTGTGCAGAACGACTTTTCTGCAGACGAGGGTGCCGACCACGCCTACAGCTTGGGAAACATCTTGGCCATCCAGACAGTAATAGCACAGGAGCAGACACGCCGGCTAATCAAAACTTGAATCTCCTAGAATCGTCTACCCCGAAGTTAACAACCCCTGTATGCTCGATGAATAAACTGCTCGAGCACCCCCGAAGAGGCACTCCAATTGAAGCAAGCTATTTTTGGACATAGTGTATGCGGGTCCCTGTCGAGGGGAGAACTGAATCGTCCGCGTGGTATGCGGCGGCTGTAGCAGGAGAGCCGGTCACAACCTTTGGGTAACAGACTGGCGACTGGGGGCCCGAAAGGATGGACAGCCACATTAGATGTATAGCAACGAATCGAGACAGTCCCTTGAAGAGGTCTGAACGGGATCGAAGAGCCGTGTCTCCATTGAGACGTCTGTGAGCTAGGATGAAGGGGGCGGCCCAATGCCCTGGGGTAGTTAGTCATTCTTGGCGTCCCGAGTACCGGGTATGATTCTCTGGATAAAATAGGGCGAGAGTTGCTGTGGGGGCCAAACCGTTGCTGAACACAGTCCATCGAGGTCCACACAGCCTGATAGCATATAGTCCGAGAGAGCAGAACATCGGTCCACCAGCTGTCATATGAGCCCCTTGCCAGTGCTCGCCATTCGTGTGCCAATCGACCACGTCTTGTGACAAGGGGAGATAGCGCCTGTCGAGGTCTTTGATGCACAAGTAGAGTGGGATCCATGGCTGGGGTCGCATTGAGGGCATGCGGGGATCTATTGCGCGTCACTGTACCACAACTCGTGTTGGCCCATTGACAGAGCTCCATCAAGACTCAACCCGGATTGTTCAGGAGAAGATCCTTTACTTCTGCGGATATTGGTGGTTAACAACGATGCTACTTGGAAGAGCGTATGCTCATGCATGAAGTAACCCCATCATTTAAACCAGGGATTTGGGACTTCGTGGCTTGTACTAGCCTAGGCTACCCCGGCTGCAGCCGTGCAATTATATCCGGAATTCGCCCGCCGACAGTTTCGGCCAAATGTTGTCTACTATTCGGAAGACGCCGGACCAATGAGCACTGCTTTCAATTTGGCCTCATCGACATCGTATCAGCGCCATCTGAGTATAATTGGGACCGCGGGTGAGGAAGCACTCTCCTATGCAAGCCTGGTCAAGCATGAATCTGTTCCATAGCAAACATCTGCAGTCCGGAAGCAGGTCGGGTTACATCCGTGGACCGGGCTAGCGATTTGCGGCCCGGAATGTCGGAACATGATTCGGTGTCTTATCAGTGCGATACGCGGCGGGAATCCCGACTGTCAGCAGTGCTGGCCGGTTATGGTACCCCGAGTTTCTTGAAATCAAATGTATCATTCAGCTCACTGCCACCCTCATCCATGTCGCTAAGTTCGCTAATGTCGCTGTATGCACGCGGGGAGACCACGCGATCCAACGGCAGGTCCGCGGTCCGGGGGCGATCGCGATTGAGCGGTTGAGGTTCATCTGTCCAGGGCAGTGTTTCCCCATAGCTTTCCGCAAGTGAACCAAGAATGCAGGCGGTTTTGTCACTGAAGAATATTGCTGCAGAATCCGCGTTGCACTTCAACCATGTCACACGATCCTTGTTGCCGCTCAAATTGCCGCCTGGCAATTGATGGGCAAAATCCACACATCGTGGCCCTTCACTCAGAGGATCCCAGGCAAATGCGACACCACCATAGTCCTCACCCTCACATCTCATCAGGAGAAGCTCAGGAGATACTGGATGCCACTCCACTTGGTATACTTTCGTATGGTACATCAGGACTGCTCGAAGTTCTGACGCAGGGATATCCCAGATCCAGATCGTACTTGGCGCATCTTCAAGCCTCGTGGCTAGCAACGTCGAGGAGGAGTCAAACAGGGCAAGGTTGCAGCCCGACTTCGTTTCTTGGAGACCGTGTGGAGACTGGGCCAATGGGACCACTGGCTGGGCGGCTCTGTGGAAAACTGGCGCCGCGAGCCGGGTATTCGGGTGGTACTTTTGTTCTTGCCAGATCTTCACAGTCAGTGGCCATGTTCCAGATCGCACTTTCGATCGACTTACCTGAAGCGTGTCCCTGGGCTCTATAATATGAGGGTGTTGCAGTCTCATCTCTTCACTCATCGACAGCGCATTGACCATGCATATGCATGAAGAGCCGTCGGAGATTGCTACATGATGGCCGTCTGGGCTGAATGCCGCCAGCTTGATCCCTGGACCCAGATCGCCGTTCTCTGCAACCGACACAGGACCTCGCCAATCCTTGAAAAGATGACCGTCTGAAGTGTAGAACAGAACCTTGTGGCCTTGAGCCGCGGATTCCCACACGACCAACCATCTGCCATCTGGGGACCATACCAGGCCATGAGCGTCAATAGTGTCTGGGAACCATGCACGCTGGACTTCTCTCGTTATCGGTTTATGTATGCTGATCACATCCTTGCCGGAAGCCTGCGTGAGAACTGCAAAGTGATGCGTGTGCGGCCGAAAAGAGAAACCTCTCAAAGCGGAAGATGCGGCGTAGAATTTGGGATTATTAATCTCCAAAGTCTTCGACGTCGTAAGATTGAAGATAGTCAACTTGATGCCGAACGCTGAGAATGTATATACCTCATCATCAGTAGCGCCGAAAGTGACGAATGTCGACCTGATGACTGATGAAGATGGATATTGTATGTCGGCGTGGAAGTGGGCGTCTGCTACGGAGTAGACATGGATTTGATCGGCCACAGCCAGCAGAATCCTCTTCGAGGAAGCGGACCATAGAAATGCAATGACATCACCGGAAACCTCTGAGGGTAACTTGATGGTGCGAACGACACTCAATGATTTGACCTCTGTGAAAGTGATGCTTGCCGAGACGAGCGTTGCTATCAATGTCCCATCCGGGCTTGGGAGGCAATGAGGTGAGGCTAGAAACCCGAGTCAGCACATAAGCCGGCCGGTTGGGTCAAAGAGGGAAGGAATCGATGCATAAATAAAAGATTACATGGGGATAGGACTTGAACGAATTTGGAGGGGGGCATATCTCACACTTAAGAACCCTAGAGTATCGCATCCTGACACTACAGTTAACCAATGTATTACTGCTGTTACAATTACATTGAAAGCGGCCAAAGAGTACCGCCTTTCTAAACCTGCAACAGGCGTGGTATCCCCCTTCAGGTGATAGATAGATCGGGCAGTAGGAAGGAAAGCGACCAATGATTGGTTCGACCAAGCTTGAAGTGGCCAAGGCCTGAACGGTTCGATGTTTAGGTAAGGGGCCGACTGACGTGAACAAATTCAGTGCGATGATGATTTAAGCTGGTGCTAGTTATCTGGGTCCGATTTCCATACTGGGTTTAGCGAGTAGGCGCCCGAGTTTAGCGAAAACCCCGCCTCATCCTCGAGACTGCGGCCGGGTCTCCGCGGGGGATAGACCGAAGGTTTTCGGGCTCGGCTCTCGGACATGCAACTAGCTGTTGTGTCCAATGACACCATCAGTAGCACTTGTCGGAGGACGCTTAGTGGCAAAATGGTTGCAATTCCAATTTCTTGCATCTACCTTCGTATCAGATCAAATAAGGTTTATTCTCCCACTAGGACGGCCGACAGAATGATATACCATTGTTAGACCTTTTTATACTTTTCAGTCATTCTCCTTAACTATGCTACCGCGGGCTTTGACGGGCGGCTGGGTGTTGCCCGCGGTAAGGGGCTACCGAGTCGCGGCAGCTGCTCGAGATAGTGGGCAGGTCCGCCGAGTCGCGACGGGTGTAGCCGCTTCCAGCGCCGAGGCACCACAGGAGGAAGTCGCTTCATTTGCAGCTCCGGGCCAGCAGAGGAGGTCGCCCCGGCTCGATCAACTCAAGGATGCCAGGCCCTTTTCCGACTTCCTGACGGATAACTTCCAGAGGCAGCATGATTACTTGCGCATATCGCTCACCGAGAGGTGCAACTTACGGTGCGTCTATTGCATGCCGGAAGAGGGTGTTCCCCTCTCACCTCAGAGAGAGCTCTTGACAACACCCGAGATCATCATGTTGTCTTCCGTTTTCGTTTCCCACGGTGTCAACAAAATTCGCCTTACTGGCGGAGAGCCGACTGTCAGGAGAGATATCCTACCTCTCATGCAACAAATCGGGGCTCTTAGATCGCATGGGCTTAAGGAACTATGCCTGACGACCAATGGCCTGGCACTACACCGGAAGCTCGACGGGATGGTCGAGGCTGGGCTGACTGGTGTGAACCTGAGCCTCGATACGTTGGACCCCTGGCAGTTCCAGATCATGACTCGACGCAAGGGCTTCGATGCCGTAATGAAGAGCATCGACAGAGTCCTCGAACTGAACAAACACGGCGCCGGAATCAAGCTCAAAATTAATTGTGTCGTCATGAGGGGTGTCAACGATCGGGAGATCCTGCCTTTCGTCGAGATGACGCGTGAACAAGACATTGAGATCAGATTCATCGAGTATATGCCGTTTGATGGCAACAAATGGAACCAAGGCAAAATGTTTAGCTATTCGGAGATGCTGGACCTCATTCGGGAGAAATACCCCGGTTTGAGCAAGGTGCAAGATCACAAGAACGACACGAGCAAGACCTGGAAGATTCCTGGATTCGTGGGTAGGATTGGATTCATCACCAGCATGACTCACAACTTCTGCGGGACTTGCAATCGCCTTCGCATTACCAGTGACGGGAATCTCAAGGTCTGCCTGTTTGGAAATGCGGAAGTCTCTCTGCGAGACATTCTTAGGCAGTCAAACGCCGGTGAGCCGATCGATGAGAAGGCATACGAGACTATGAAGAAGATAGAAATGGATCGACGGCAAGGCTTATCCGATCACATAACTGGCCTGGCTCCGAACGAGAAAGAACTCCTGAATGTCATTGGCATGGCCGTGAAAAGAAAGAAGGAGAAACACGCTGGAATCGGCGAGTTAGAGCACATGAAGAATCGTCCTATGATTCTTATAGGTGGGTGAACGCCCCAGTTCAACCCCTTTTTATCCGTCCGTACTTGCCCGCTGCAGTACCGTCGGTTTCCTTACGGAATTCTGATTCAGGGGTCGCCGACGCGGCGGCTGCATCATAAAAGCGAGCTGGGCTGTTCAACAGGATGCGAGCTGAATGGAGATGTGGCAGATGCGGCTCATCCATTCCCAATCAGCTCTCTGCAGGCTACAACCCTCGGTCGTAGCAGAAACCGTCTTGTAGCACCTACACCCTCTGATCGCCTCTTGCCTCTCGATTTCTTGAGGCCAAATATCCCCATTCATGCGCAACGGCTACGCTTCTTCTCGAGCACGCGCCGGTCTCTCCAGGGTGTTGACCGGACTAAGTTGACTCACGTATCCGAGACTGGCTCAGCTCATATGGTGTCGATATCCGACAAAACAGTCACGAAAAGAGTCGCCACTGCAATTTGTCGTGTCCGATTCACAGATACAACAGCTATCAGGCTTGTTAAGGAGAATCAAATCAAAAAGGGGGACGTCCTGGGGGTCGCCCGAGTGGCCGGGATCATGGCGGCAAAGAGAACGTCGGATCTCATACCGCTATGTCATCCTATCGCGATATCCAAGGCCACCGTGGAGTTCTCCGTGAACGGGAACTCTGATGATATCGGCTGGATAGACGTCGAGGCGACGGTGGCCTGTGAAGGCAAAACGGGGGTTGAGATGGAGGCTTTGACTTCTGCCTCCACGGCAGCCCTCACCATCTATGACATGTGCAAGGCTGTAGACAAGGGCATGGTTGTCGAGGGACTGAGAGTTGTTCTCAAAGAAGGAGGGAAGAGCGGTCGTTGGGTAGATGGAGTGCAGAATACTTCGGTGTAGCGGCTACGTATAGGAATAGGAATAGAAGAACGCTTGTTATAATTTTCTTCCTCTGCATTCCGTGCCGAGCGGCGACTTGCGCGTCTGGATCGTAGGCTTTTGCTTTATCTTTATTCATCTACTATTTTATGGGCGTGTCGCAATGTCGGATGGATACATATCATAACTTCTAGTGTCCCGCCGACGACTTTCCCATGAGACAACCTAGCTGTGGCTGCACGTGTCTGTGCCACGGCCCACAAGTTGGTTCGACCAAGGTCAGCAGGAGTGCTGTAATAACCATGGATAACCTAAATGATAATATGAGCTCTCTTACAGCCTCGTATACACGCGCGGTTTCCATCATTCCTGGATTTTCAGAATATTACGTGGGACGTGCGGCGGGCCTGTGAATTGGACGAAAGTAATGTGATCGTGATGGCATGCGACGCTCAATCTCACGCTGACGTAAAAGGACGTAGTCGGTGGCCATTTCGGGCGAAGAGGCGCGTGTCTCGCGTGGCTGTCGGGATGGCACTGCCTACTTCGGCAACTTCGATAGACGGACCAATGGGCACTTCGCGATAACAAAAGCGCCGTATGGTCCACTCGGACAATCCAGCTATACCACGGAAAGTCTAGCGCGATGGAGACTTGGGTATGTCGAACCGCTACTAGTTAGCGATCCCCTCCCAGGATGTTCACAGTGTCGGAACCGACTTTCCGCTCCTACCATGTAGTGCCGCCGGGACGGGCGCTAGAGATCTACGTTAATTCCAGCACTCAATCCCAGTTGTGTCATCGAAACCCACATCGACAAAGCGAGTGCCCCTCCATCTCAAATGCCTTCTCCGGCACCATAATTTTGGAGGCTACTGGATGTGGGACGCCGATGCTGGAACTTTGAAGTCGTCGTTGTTGGGACAAGCTCCTCCATGACTACGAAGGTGTTCGGCGTGCGGGATCTTTAGAGGACCCATAATGTCTTGTTGTTAACACTGTATGGGATGGGCCACTTGATGTGCCCAATTGGCACGTGATAATTACAGGAGCTGCCGAGCTCCGTAAACCGGCGGTCGGACTAATAACCCCGGAACCCTGATCGACTTGCTGCACAATTGTGCCACTGGTGTGTAATAAAGATCTACAGTGGTGAGGCTCTCCAATCAGCGCAGACCTGGAGATAAACTTGCAGCAGTCAGGTTGTCCATATTATGCAAGCCAAACACATACGACGGGAACGTGAACCGAGTGAATTGTTGAAGTCCCGGGCAGCTTGTAAAGGTGGGAAGAAGCAACAAGGGAATTAGGGACATCAAGTACGAAGCCATTTGAATGTGACCACCATTAGTGAGGCATCAAAAGAATGAGGTTTCGGATAGTAAGGCGTTGGAGGATTACTCAGAGAGCCCAGCGCCCGCTAGCCCGCTTACCAAATCCTATTACAACTACAACCATGATTCTATCGCGAGTCAAGCCGTCTTGCCGGGTGTTTGCGGAGTCCCCAACAACAACCGGATCGGATCTGCAATCTTACTGCATTTCTGCGAGGGAGGCGTTCCCCATCTCGGATTTAATCGCGATCAACCAGGAGCTCCTGTGCCTTACTGGAGTTTGGGACAGAGGTGGTACTCGTATATTATCATAGTGCCTTTTAGAATACCCGACTGTCGTCTTCGAGCATCGAACCTCTTGGTTGACAAACGCGGAGGTTCGTAAGACAGTATATGGTGTAAAAACACCTCTGCATGGAAGATCTTGGCAAAAACAAAGATTATGTGGAAAGCGATGGATAACCGAAAATTCATTCGCTGTAAAAGGTCTGTTTTGCTGTCTTACAGGATGAGGCGTTACCAAGTCGAAGTAAAAACTTGATCTTGCTGTGTCGATGCGGATATTGCAGGTCGTCGGTCTATGTAGGCGTAGGTCGACTGCTTGAAACCCTGAGGTGCATAGGCTTGCAGATGACAGATGCAGACAACAATTTTAAGAAAGATCAAAGTGCGGTCTCTTACTGTATGAATTCCGCAACGAGAATGGGGTTGAATTAGCACAATATATAGCAACAGAACCGTTATCCATTCATTCGTACACTGCATCTGACGTTGGATTGGCAACTGACTGACTCTGGCTCAACCGCACCGATCTCGACTGGTGTAGTAAGGTCGCCCCTGAGTTGAGAGACGCATGAGCACGGAAAGGAGAGCGAGCGGGTTTGAAGGTCACGACCACGATCTCTTTTGAGTTGTTTTCACCAAGGACATACATACATAGCCTTAAATGGCCCATGTGTAAAAGGTATTGCCGAGTGAGTTGTATTCTGCATGGATATACCGATCCGGCCGGACCCTCATATTACTGGGGACGCCGATGGAGTATGGATGCAATTATTCTGGATGCAATTATTCGGCGGGGTTTCGGCGGGGTTTTGACAGAGCTGCAGCAAACCCCCCCAGGTCGCGCGACAACTGAAATTGCCACACAACTTTCCTTCTGGGACCACCAAACGAACAACATCTCCTAAACGGGGAGAAGAATGTACTGTAAGATGATATCGCGGACCTGAGAGTCAAGGGATAACGTACTATGTAATAACTTTAAAAAAGGGGAGTCGATCTATTATAATAGGAGTTGGCATTTCCGGCGTTGATATCCCAAGGTAGATTAGATAGCGCAAATGAAGACTGGTGGAGGGGTCGATCTCGGGACGCTTGGGCACTTTGGAGATTATTAGCGTTAAGCCCCCTTGTCCTCTAACACAGTGAATAATACACGGTGTGGTTCCCTACCCCCCGGACGAAAGCTGCCATCTCCCTGCACCTCCGCTGCCCTTACAAGTTACCACCACCACCACATTAACAGCGGCGTAAAACGAATGGAATTTTCGTAAGGTAGACTTCCCCAGTCTCCGGTCGGCGACCCGAATTTCCTCGTTAAACGCGTTACCGAACATATTTATATGCGTCTGTATGATATCGGTAATAAAAATAACATCCTTCTCCCTGCCTAACATCGTGGCACCCTCATTCGCACTCCTATTCCAAAGGAATCATCATCAGGAGACCCGCCTATACGCGGCGTGCATTCGAGAATTCAAAGCGCTCGGCATTCGGATTACCGATTACATGAACGAAACTGCGCCGGCGGAAAACTGTACGTCAGACAAGCTACGAAGCAAGCTCAACCGCGGCCTTATCGATCGAGACGTCAATCAATCAATCAATCACCTTCTTCGATCAGTCCCTCGGCGGCTCTCTAGCGATCTGAGTTACCTAATACATGCGAACTAAATGCTGCATAGCGTGCATAGTGGGTTGAAGTTCGCACTAAGGGACCTGCCGAACAACTTCTGTGCAACACACAAAACCGCATTGGCCCGCCCTCTATAGTGCGCTATTCGAGGGTTGCAGGCTTGCAGCTGGGGTTGTTAGGTACTTTACGAGGTACTTAATATATCATTTACTAGGTACTTAACTTAGTAGGGCATCGGGGAGGGTCCTACTCCAGCCTCACCCACCAATTGTCGCCACTAGATTTCCGATGATATCCAGACCCTCCACCGCTGCCACTTTCCATATAACCACCGAGGAGGTAATCGGTACCTAACTATAACTAAGCCCGCGTTCGACCGTCTTGGACGAATTCCCCTCAGAAGACCACCAATTATCACGACAACCAGTCAGTCAACCAGTCAGTCATCCTTCAGCCATTCGCCCGTTACGTGTCGTCAACCGTCTCAGCGGGTCACATTCTATTTCCTTTTTTAGCGATCCTCAGCATTCATTGCCTTGACAGAATTGCCCAGCAGGACTCCGCTTTGATCGATTTTCTGTCCTCGCCTCTGCTCGTGTGACAGAAGCCTGCAACGGTTCATCCATCCAGACGCAGTGCCCGTGTTTGACTTATATAAGTCCCCGGAACACTCTCGCGTTGGCTGGACTTTACGTCACCTTTCTTCCCGAGACACCCCACGCAGCACACACGCAATCCCCGAAGAGAACTAAAAGCCACGCGACATTTGTCGCACAAGAAGGGTGGATGGCTACGGAATTCGTCATGCCGCGCATGCTTGAGCAGATGCAGCCGCGTTTCTACCAACATCAGTATCAATACCCATCGCCGCAATCGCAATCGCAATCTCCAACTTCCCAAGCGCCATCCATCTATCAGCCACAGCAGATCTCCCCATTGAGCACCTCGGACAATGCCTCGCCCACGGCATCCTCCCCCATGTCGCAGAACAACCCACGGATGCAGCCTATTTATATGCCTGCGGTTTTGAGACCAAACCAATATCCTTCTAAGCCGGTTCCCGCCAAGAAACCGGAGGATGCAGATCAGAGTTCCTTGCAATCAAATCACAGCTTCCTTACTCTCAACGGATGGGGCGTATTAGGCAGACTGACCCGGCGCGCGACGGCCGACAGCGGCAAGTGTCTGGATGATCATGATGACGACACTGTTCATTGGAACCTCGACTTGTTCCCCGAGCCTACTGCACAACCCACAAGAGAACATTGGAAGGTAAGCGGCTTCCTCATACTCGGCCTCTTGTTGGGCCTCCATCTACAGCCTGTGGCTGAGGTGACGATCCACGAGCTTAAAGCTGACTCTCAAAACGAATAGGCCGACCCTGAATCTACGATGTGTGACGAGCCTTCATGCATGCGCCGCTTCAACTACTGGACGCGGCGCCACCACTGCCGCAAATGTGGCAACATCTTCTGCGACTGGCACTCTGCATACGATGTCCCACTTGACCAAGATGCAAACTACAATCCGAGAGGTACACCAAGCCGTGCATGCTTCCATTGCTTTTCGGCCTTCAAGGCATGGCGTAGCCGCACCAACAGCCAAGCGTCTAGTGATAACTCGTCTGTCACCAACGGCTCGCAATCATCGCCGGCAAGTCCCGTAGTCTCTGGGCCTACGGCCAAGAACATGGCTCAACGGCAACCTCATCCCTCCGAGATCGCCATGAGTGTACCCCGGGACTGGAATTGGAGTACCTTCTGAATTACATCTCCACAACGACATGAAAAATGAGCATCCTTTTCACGCCAGAGTTGGCTTCTAAATTGTCTGTCTCACCAGCCTGGGTCGCCAGGTGAAGCGACAGTCACGGATGGTTTCTCTTTACGATGACACGACGGAGGAAAATGATGACGCATTTCAACTCTCTTGGACGATGGCCACATCATAGGTTTCCTCTAGAGATCCGGGCCTTGTTTAGGCTCGGGCCTAGGGCGGAATTGTTATTGCTCTCCGGTGTGGACAGCAACGTCAGTTTACTTTCGCGTTTTAAGATACCCAGGTTTTAGGGAAAGAGGTTTGCCTTCCCAGGAGTTGAAGGTGTCACATGGATTTCCAGATACGGGGCGTACCACCGCCAGCTCATGGCGAGAACCCTGGAGTGGTGGGAGTACCCATGGTTGATTTCGACTGATAGACCAGCATGAGAGCGGTCGTTTGATTTGACTTAGACCTGCACACTTTGCATTGGGAGCGGGCGGTCACGACATCACTAGGTCCGGAGTTGGCGTTTTCTGATGGGCTTCCTCTGAATAGTTGAAGCGGCCCCTCGAGGCAGCTCCGCTACGGCCTACGGCGTTAAGGATCGCAGGCCGATTGGCTCTGCTTTTAGATAGATAGCCAAACTGATACCAATAATACAGTGATTTACGACACGCAGACCCCCTGACCGCGTTTTGTGGTTTGCCGCTCCCTGGACCTCGTAGAACCCTGGCAAGTGATGCTTAACTTCTAATCCGCGCGGGTACGCCTACGTTTGTTTCCCCAAGTGGGCTGTTTAGGTTTGATGAGGTGCCCCTGTGTTGACGTAGTCCCCTTCTCATGCCCAAAGCGAACCGAGGAACGGTGGATGTCTCCATGCAGCCAACAACGAGCGCCGGGCCCGGGTACCTAACTGGCCATAGTCTAGGTGACAAGGACCAGCACCTTAACCAAGGTTAGTAGGGAAGGACATCGGTATACGGTGACCGGCATACGGGGCACTCGAGCTGAATAGAGCCCTGCTGCTCATGCCGGCGGTCAAGCTCAAGGGCAAGTAAGAAATGCGAACAGTGCCGCCTATTATTTCTAGGGAACGACATGTGACCCAGAATACACAGAATAGGAGGCGGCTGCCGGGCCCGGCTCCCTGCCCAGATAAACAACAGCCTCACAACGGTGAACTCGAAAATTTACTTACATCAAAGCCATCGGTTTATATACGGAGTGTATGTGTGCCGGGCTTCTTGCTGTAAGTCATACGTAGCTCGGATTTTGCAGTATTTAAACTCGTTCATTGTATCTAACGCTATGTCAGCGACTAGACTAGACAGGTTTGACTGGCTTCCTGCTCTATGGAGTGCGCCTCGCAAGCTGGGCACTTTCCGGCTATAGCTTGCGAGGTTGATCGGCTCGCTGGTTCTCTTCCTCCCCTGTTAACTAACTAAGCCCCCGTCTACGTATTCCCCCATCGCCTCCCTCGCGCCCCGGCGCCGGCTCCGTCTCGAATCCGTCAAAACCTACCTACGCGGACCCGCCCCCATCCCCGATCCGCCGCCTTCGGGCGCTTCTCCCACCCTATAGGTTGGCGCTTACGGACTCCTTCTCTAGCTAGGCGGATGGTAGGCTCCCCGCGCAGCACCCGAGAAGACGAGTAGACGGACCATGGCGGTTACTCTCGACAAGCACTGTCTCGCCCGCAACATCGGACTTGCCCTCGTTGCCGTGCCCCCTTACATCTTGGCAATACCCACGGGCAGTGTGTTGAAAGGGGAGGGGGTTGGGGGAGTCGGGGGATCTTGCGGAACTCGCACCCCCCCCTGAGCGCCGCCCAGGCACGGGTAGGTTAGGTAGGCGCGGTAGGTGCGGCCGCTCGCTCGCTAGTACGCGGACAGTTACGTACCAACCAACCTACCTACCAATGCCCATATATGTATACATCTCCAGACGCGAGAGCGTACGTTCGCACGTACGTACAAAGCTTATTCGTCTCCCAAGCTAACCTCCTTCCAGCGACGGGTGCCGCGAGGCGACGGCATGGACCGGGGGTCGGCCAGGGCCGGGGCCAGGCCGGAGCCGGAGACGCTTCCAGTAGGTACTTTACTTAGGTGCGTAAGTGCGCGTCTCAACTCATCGGGAGGTGAGGTATGTACGCTGCTCTGCACACCTCGTCGACCTCGTGATAAGCCAGGGATCAACAAATAAACCAACTCAACCAACTTACTATATAACGTAACAGGTAATCCCGTAGGGCAACGCACGCCCCTTCGATGGATGGTCGGGCAAGTGGGCAAGCAAGTAATTAACTTCCGAGAGAAACCAAGCCTGGTGGAGCCCAGACCGGGGTCGCCGGGGGCGAGGAGCTGCTGTTAACTCAGCACGCAGCCACCTACTACCAAGGCGTTCCGGTCCCTCGAAACCGGGAGTCCCCGGCCGCGGCACCTAGAATTGCCGCCCAACAAGGTAGAGTTCATCCTTCGGAAAACCTCCCTGAGTTAAGGTAAGCGGGCCCGGCAGCTAGCTTAGGCATAAATACTCGGCGCCTAGAAGTCTGGGCTTTGCCTACCTGGGTAGGCGAGCACCCAGTAGGTATACCGAGGCCATGTGGACGGATGGGGTGGTGCTTTCGTTAGCCCATCCGTCTAGGTGCTCTAGAATCCGCATAGAAGGGAGCTACGTATGTGCAGTATCTACCGGCTATGTCGAGCTACCTACATAAATAGTAGTACGCACCGAGTCGGATTTTCGTCGACTCAATGGTAACAGAGCTTAATGATAACAGATGCAGTTTAGGGGTCGGGCCCCTCGTGTTCCACGTAGTGCCGGACTGGATGTCCACCAAGTATGTTAAAGCGGCAATTACGCGAGGCTAATCACAGTTGAAGAAATGCTGGCACTCTTCCCAGATCAGAAGGCATGAATGAGTATTAAATCATATTAATCCCGTATCATGCACGTATGTACTCCTTTAACAACCGTATCCCTGAATATGTACAGTGGTCAACAATTTTTTTTGAGTTCCTTCCCGTCCCGCACCACCTGTCCCTTATGTGAACGTGATCTCGTGAGGGCCGTACGCCGGCAACCTGTCTATCATCTAAATATCAGGGGCTTTAAGCAAACCTGCCGTACCATATACCAGCGTGATGGTATATCTCCTTGGTGCAACGTCATCTCTCGTGAATTACGTCAAGACCGCGTCTCCTTCATTCTCGGTGTAGGACTCGGACAATGCCATACCCTTTAATTTCAGGATATGCAACTATGCGGCTAAATCAGTACTTCTTTCCGTTGCCGTTCATCTTGGCGTGGCCGTTCGCGTGACCGTTCATAACTCTCTTCCGGTCCTCGTCGCTCAGGCCATCGACGGGACTCTCGGCAATCGGGCTGAAGGTCTCGCCGTAGACCTCCCTCTTGACGCCCTTGGCAGCATCCCAGCCGGCCTTCTCAGCAATCTGCACGTTGCTCAACCGCCTTCCACGGCCGGACTTGGCACTCAGGTTGGCCTTCTGGCTGCGCTTCAGGTAGCTGGTGATGAAGAAGGAGACAAAGAGGTAGGTCAAGGGGGCCAGGTAGATGATGTTGAACCAGGTCGCGAAATTAGAGCCGCTGGTGGTGATGCAGTGAGTAGCTTCGTACTTAGTATCGGTAACGCCGGTTGACTCGGACTTCACTTTAACCGGGACAGTGTATGCAATGAGTGAATGAATGGTCGCAACGCCACCGCCAACAAGGAATTGGGAAATCTGAAGGCTGGTAATAGAGCGCTTGATAGCCTGGGGCACACGAATGTTCAGGGCGGTGGCAGTGTAGTAGGTGTACTATTAAATATTAGCTTAGAACGCCCCTATGAGTTCTGTGCGGTGGTCCTTACCATGATCGAGTGGATGAAAGAGTTGAAGAAGCAGAAGATCCAGATAGGTGCAGCCATGTAGCGGATACCACCCCACATGGCCAACATGGCTCCTGCGTGGTGGTAAGTCTGAAGCGTGGAGCTCAGCTTTCCCTTGGCGAGGATGATCAGTGTGTCAAGGACCTCGTAGAACTTGCTCAGATAGAAGATCCAGCCGTAGAATGCGAGGCCCTCGTTCCAGAGTCGACCGGGGACGACGCGACTAGGCTCCCCAGAGGCAGTCAGAAGAGCCTGGTCCGAGGTCGTCTCCCACTTCCCGAGAGCCTCATTGTAGAAGATACCGTTGCCGAAGCCGGCAGGGCCGTGAATTTTGCAAAAGCTGTCTACGGTAGCAGCCCAGCCGTCGGGACCAGTAGGGCTGATGATGCTGTTCTTCAGAGCATGTAGCATTCCCCACCACGTCCAGGCCGAATAGATGGCCAGGAAGACATTGTGTAATATGACAAAGACTTCAAAGGCCTTCGTCTTGCTGATAGCCCACGGCTTCTTGCCGGTCGACTTGTTATAGGCGTTCAGGGCCTTCGCGGAAACGGCATAGAGCGAGGCGATCGTCAGAGGAACCTTGGCATCCAATGCCGCAGTGAAGAGCCAGTCTGGGATGGTGAAAGGGACGTTGTACTGGGGAGGTGGAATCGACTGCGGGTTCGGGGCGGGCGGGAACTTGAACAGATCTGCCACTGGAGGTGAGGCAAAAACGAATGGGGTGAAGGCCATGGTATCTGAGTGTCGACACTGCTAGTCGGAAGAGGACAAGAACGGTAGAACGGTTCCTCGTCCCTCGTGTGATTAACCGAAGCACGCGGGCTATATTATACCTAGAACAAGGCCAGCGAGGCTCGAGGAAAATAAAAGGTATGAACACCGCTAATCAGTTAGAAGAAGTTCGCACGAGGAGAGATTCTGATAGATAGTCCACGGGATAAGTGGGAGGAAAGATGGCTTGCAAACAGGCATAGATGGATTTTAAAGGATTTCATACGTTTTGGGGAGAACTCAGGTATGTCGAGAAATGTTTTGATGTGCAAAGTGTGGGTCAAGGGGCAGGGTCCCCCAGATGAAGCAAATGCAACCAGCGTGTAATGATCCTAGCGCGACCTCACCCCTACGTCTAAAGCCCAACAATCTTTTTTCTGCGCACGCCAGAAGACAATTTAGACGAATCTGAATCTGAGAATCGGGAGAGTACCTTGTAGACTTTGAAATTGTATGTATATGCAATGGCAATTCCATTCCGATCAAGGGTAGTTGCAGAAAACACTGGGGACTCACCGCCCTGTGCGCGCCGCAATGCGCAAGGGATGATCGAGGCTCGGCTTGGGAAGGTGATTGGATAAAATCGACCATGCCAACCTCATAATGACTTTCTCACGTTATTATCGTGGCAGCGAAACATACGTGCGCTCGATTCTTCGGCCGCCCGGTATCCGTTTGACGGGTTACCTCCAAGCGCGTCCAGCCAGAGCCATCATCCACTTCCAAGCAGAATATAAGACGTGTGCGAGGAGGCACCATGCATCGCCTCGTGGAGTACAAACTCCATATCGGTTGTTTGTCCACTCATGACAGTTGTGAACTTGGAATTTTCTTTGAGGTGGCAAATATGGCTTCCAAAGTTGAAACCGAGGTTCCGGAAGAGGGTGACGAAAGGGGGTCCACCCCAGCTGGATCCTAGCTCAGAGCCGTTCTGGTGTCCAGCAGATGTCGCACTTTTGTATACCATACTAGCTCTCTTCTAGGTAGTGGTGCCTTCATGCCATTGGACGAAATGGTTGACAGCAAACACCAAAGGCTGCCGTATCCATCACAACTGTACCATTATCGCAGAGGTCCCGGGCTCATGTCAACATTTTACGCCGTTGCAGCGGGGTTGCAGTTCGTCATTTCTCTGAAAATTAGATGCGAAGTGTGTAAAACGGGCGTGGGTATGTCGTGTCGCATGGCTGTCTTGGCGATCGCTGCATGAGAATCCCTGGACGAAGGGAAGATGGGAACTAGAACGCGGGGCCGAGCCTTCTTTTTTGGTTTTGTTGGGGATTCTTCCTACTGCAGTAGCTCGAGGGTATCGGTGAAAAGATAATCGAAGAGGCTGACCAGAACTTAAAATTTGTAAATGGGCAGAGATCTCGGGAGGGGAAGACCTCGTCAAGCTTTATGTACTCTCAAACACGCGGAACCCCCTCCATCTTATCATCAGTCGGCGCCCGGACGACACGCCCGTGATACTCTCCGGTACGGACTCCGTACGGACATCCTGCGCTGGACTTAGAATTTACAGTAAGCGGGTAAGGTAAGATACATTCGGAATGCCCCTATCAAGTGGCATTGCAAGAGGCTCTGCCATTAGCTGCTTGCTGATTCAGACGCTCAAGAAAGCTTGAGCCGACTCCAAATTACAGAGGAGGTTGTTTGTCGTTGTTCGAAATCTATGGTGGTTGTAAGGAGCCCGCTTTTCGATGGACTTAGGTAGGTGGTACAAATTAGTGACTTCCAGATAGTTTACGTAGGGCGTCTGCCCCTCTCTCAACAAAATTCTCGGGACAGATTTTGCTTGTCAGAAAACCGGCACCAACCCCAACTTAATTTAGGGTTGGCGCGTGCGGCCCAGGAATTGTCGTGTTAACTTGCCAAGGCCAGGGGGATCTCAGATACCGGTAGGTGATCCACTTCCATGCATCACTTTGCGGCATCTTATCTTGGTTGGACGAAGCGATAAGGTATATCGGGGTACATAACAGATGTATCACGGCATCAGGGGAGTTCTTCGAATTGTCCGTTCGCTAGCTCGCGATGCCGTGCTCTCTGTATGGCTTGACACGTATGCTTCGAAATGGACATGCAGCTTGGGCCTAATAGCGGCTGTTCGAGTACTATTCCCACACAAGGAGTCCAAGGTCTATGTAGGATGGACAACCTAAATATTAACGATTTATATGATTATCCAGGCTGATGCAGATAGGCCAGCTTAGATAAAGTACTCACCCAATAGGCCTTTGGTGGCTTGCTTTCAGCCTTAGAATGCTCCACTTGAAGACCTACTCTATATTTCTCTTCCGTCTGTTCCGTCACTAAGGGGTTTGTCGACGTACAGGTCGCGATCACAATATTTAACATGCTTTTTGTTAGTGAGTCCCAAGAAAGTGCGTCAATATTTTGATCACGACCTGACATATCAGCACAATTCGATGCCTGTGTAACAATCCAATTGAGGCCCAGCAAAGCGTTAAAGAGAGTGCCCTACATGATATCATAGGCCACCTCCATCGTGTCAGGCTATATCACCCTCCCAACCCCTTTTCAGCGTTTCTCAAGCCATGGTCACGTGCTCTGTTCGTGAGACGTGGTCTTCGAGGATGGCCACAGGGCCGTGGACAAAATAATTGTCACACTTTTCTCTTACTCCCTTAAACCTCAGGAGAATAATATCAACGGATAACGTATTTCATGTCTGCCGACTTCAGAATATACACCATTTAATAGGATAATGAACAAGAAAATTAAAAACATAACCTTTTTTTTTTTTTTTTGAAGCGTTTTGGTGGATATTTTACGATTTTTGCAAATAGTTGCATCGGAATAAGTTGCTCTAAAGCACTGTAGGAGTGTATCAATTATTTTGTCCACGACCTGACTACTAAAGGTTCAACCAGAGCCGTCGGTAGCCATACTGAAGCCCAGTCCAGCCGGCGGCTCCTGTTTACTAAAACCCGGGCACTCACGGCTTGGCTTTCACCACTCCACATTTCGGGTCTAGTGTGGCTTGCTGCATTTTAGGTGCAAATGTCGCTCGAACCGTTCAAATAATTAAAAGGCTATTCCGGATTCGAATGTGCCTCGGCTCCTCTCGATATATGTTACCAAAGGCAACATCAGCTGAAATTCAACTACAGACGAGGCAATAGATGAAGGACGCATTACGTAGGTGGACTATAACTTAGTCCGTATTAGCAGCAATTCCCTTACAATATCCGACTTGTATGGATTCATCGACACCCACGCTCGCATATAGGTAGTGAATTACTTTTACCTTGGCGAGGAATACCGAGTTGCCGATGCGGATAGCTTTGCCTACTTTCGCACTAACTTTCGGCTACACTACAGTCTCATGCACGACGGCTATTCCCCTTTACCTCGCAGGTTGTATGGAAGAGATGCCCGAAAACTACTAGACTTCGGAAGCCGTCTATCATCTTCGCAGCAACTGGTCCGGTGCCTCGATTGATGACTGAATGATAGATCTAAATTTTACTCCATTTCCGCTGTGACTACGGTAAAGGCGGCCTTCGTGATGGCCGCTGCGCAGCTTCCAACGGTTCCAGTGCCAGTTGAACTGCCTGCTCTCGGTCCCGGGACATATTTCGACGAGACACAATGGCAGGTCCTGTTGTCAATAATTGACGCTATTATCCCCTCCATCGTAATAGGCTCCGCTGCGGAGAAGAACGAGAAACACCATCTACAGATATCACAGAGCCAGTGCAATGAGTCCTACGAGTATATTCAGCAGGTTACGAGCCATCCGCCGGCCTTTGAGGAGTTCATAGAGTACCTGGGGGCGCGGCCCTTGGAGAACCAACTCTTCCTTCGGCAGGTCAGGCGGACGCTGGATAATCTCCCGCCTCACCCAAAGCGGCAGCTAGGCGGACTGCTAAGCCTTCTAGCGTAAGCAACGTAGTGTATAGTCGGAGATACTACGACGGCGAGGCTGACAGGCAGAGCAGGACCCGGCTGGGGAGTCTGGCAGCTACGGGCTACACAACGCCTATCCATGAACAGCCAGTCCGGATCAGAGAGGCGATTCTTCGATCGTGGCAGGGCTCGTGGTTCAAAATATGGCCGGTGCTAGCCACGTCGATCATGACTCTGACTAGGATATGTTGGGCCCAGACAGACCACTACTTCCACCAGCTTAACGACTATATCGACTACCCGAGGCATTATCGACCAGGGCGGGCTTTCGCTTTTGGGTTCATGCAGTTCGGCGAGTGGTCCGAACCTGAAACCGTAGATACCGACGTCGTTATTGTCGGCTCGGGATGCGGTGGAGCCGTGTGCGCGAAAGTTCTCGCTGAGGCTGGCCATAGAGTCGTAGTGGTCGACAAGGGCTACTATTTCTCTCCCTCGCAGCTGCCAATGAGACCGGACGCAGGCCAAGGTGAGTGAAAATCCGGAACTCCTAAGCTCGACATGCCCTATCTGAAGAAGATATGGTACCCGGAGCGGGCAATACGTTCCTTGATTCTCCTCTGACTGGTTCCCCGACTCTTCGACAAGATCCTAAAACGTCCGAAGCTTCGCATTTAGTGACACTATGAAACACAACAGAATACCTCTACGAAGCCAGAGGACGGATGCAAAGCGTAGATGGCTCGATGTCGATCCTATCGGGCAGTTGTTGGGGAGGCGGTGGCACGGTCAATGTGAGTAACTTCTGCAGCCGTCCCCTACGCCCTCTTCTTTCCTACGAGCATGTGTGCCCAGGGTGGTTTTAGAAAGCTCTGGCAACTGAAGCATCTTACTGCCCCCCATGAGCAGCCAGCTTCGTCCAAGAGAATAACAACTGACTCCGCCTGTTGCAGTGGAGCGTGAGTCTCCAGCCTCAAGGTTATGTTCGACAGGAGTGGGCGGATCAGGGACTCGAGTTCTTCGCAACGGCGGAGTTCCAACACTGCCTCGACCGCGTGTGCGAGGTCATGGGAGTCAGTGATGCCCATATTAAGCATAATCATGGCGGGCGCGCGATTCTAGAAGGTGCCCGTAAACTAGGTTGGGGTAGGAATACTTGCACCCTTCACCTTCTCCTGCTACTTACTACAGGACGATCCCCACTAGCATTTCGAATGCAGGACGCTAAGCTCCTGTTGATGCTTTGAGGAAATATCGCTGACTCTGGGCACCACAGACGCTAAGCCTTGTCCGCAAAATACCGGCGGGACCGAACATTACTGCGGGCATTGTGCTATGGGTTGCGGTTCGGCCGAGAAAAAGGGCCCAACAGTGAGCTGGTTACCGGCTGCTGCCAAGGCAGGTGCTCAGTTCATCGAGGGGTTCAACGTCTCCGAAATACTCTTCGACGATAGTGACGGAGCCAAGCAAGCTACGGGTGTGTTCGGTAAATGGACGTCGAGGGACGAGCATGGCCAGGTCCATACTCCCGAAGCCGGCAGGATTCAAAGGTCGGTTTACGTCAAAGCGAAGAAGGTCATCGTGGCTTGTGGCACTCTGCAATCTCCGCTTCTCCTGATGAGGAGCGGGCTCAAAGTAAAAGACACGGTATCCTATGGGTGAGACCCATCTGCTGACCTGCCACAGAACCCTCACATAGGCCGGCATCTTTATTTGCACCCCGTGGGCATGGTCAATGCAGCATTTGACGACGTCGTCAAGGGTTGGGAAGGTAAGCGGCGTTCGATGGTGGAGACGTGGTCCTAACTGGATGCTCATTGACGAATGACCAGGCGGGATAATCACGAGCGTCTGCACGAGTTTCGAGAACCTCGATGGGAAAGGCCACGGGGCCAAGATCGAAACGTCAACGATGATAGTAGGTGTTATAGTCTATGTAGGGGTTTAGTCCCTGACTAACCGTAGCATCTAGCCGCATTTCGTACTCTTCAACCATCCATGGCACGGTGCCCTGCAGTGGAAGCTCGACATGCTCCGCTACCGGCAGATGAACAACTTCATCGCTGTGGCTCGCGACCGAGATACCGGCAGGGTATACCCTAGCCCCGACGACGGCCAGCCGGTCATCGCCTACACGCCCTCTGACTTTGACCGGGCCCACATCTTGGCCGGGCAGGTCGCCATCGCCAAGCTATGCTACATTCAGGGCGCGACCGAGATCTGGCCCTTCATCGCCGGCGTGCCGTCTTTCGTGCGGCGGCAGCGATGCACGTCCTCCGCCGGGACCGCCAGCGCTGCGGACGAGGAGAGCGACGACAATGACGTTGACAACATCGACCAAGGCATCAATGACCCGGACTTCGCGGCCTGGCTCCGGGTCCTCGAGGGGGCCGACAACAGGCCGCCGCTGACGTCCTTCAGCTCGGCGCACCAGATGGGCACGTGCCGCATGAGCGCGCGCGAGGCCGACGGCGTCGTCGACCCGCGGGGCCGGGTCTGGGGCGCCGGGAGCCTGTACGTCGCCGATGCGAGTGTCTTCCCGTCCGCCAGCGGCGTCAACCCCATGATCACGACCATGGCCATCGCGGACTGGATCGCGCAGAACGCCTCTAGGGACTTGAAGAGGGCGAAATAAAATGAAGGCTCGATCGGGGTTCGTGTTTTGGGGAGGCTAAGACGGAATAGGTCGTGGCCTCGACCAACGAGTCCCAGTACGAAGTCTCGAGCCTCGCCCGGTGTCTCTGTGACGGCACTTGTCCTCAGCGAGCCGTATAATCCATATATTGGTCTAAGAAGCTTTCCGGAGCTATAAAACGCCACTTATACGAAGCGACCAAAAGCGGAAGCTGGGATGGATGACACCCTAGTCACGCGGTCTCATGATTATTTGGTGAGGGTATATATGACGGTCGGACTGAAATGTCTTTCCATGAAGATAAAGATTGTCAGGCTTTACAGGGACCAGGGCATAGCTGTCGCTAAAAGCCAGCGCCAACCGTTCGTTGAGGGAGCAAGATATAACAATTTCCGTAAGACTCCGTACATCGAATGCGCGGGGATGGGCATACGACATTGTTCTATGGCGCGTCCACCTCGCGGCACACTCGCAGTGTCTCGTGAAAAGGGGGGGGCGAAAGGGCAACCCAGGAATCTCTCGTTGTCCCTGGGCCCGGTTATCCCTTGACTCCTTCCGGCGTCTCTCATTCACCCTCGTGACTCACACGAATTAATGCGGGCGCTACAGGTGGGTATCGAACCCGAAGCCATTCCTGCTGAAATCGTCCTGTTCAGAATCCCAGCGTTCCTTGAGAGTTTTCAACTGTAGCTGGTTTACGCGTTGAAGGTAGCATCGTAGCGCCGTTCGAATCCGGATCGCCGGGAGTGCGCGTCTTCAACAGGCACATGGCTATGATCGCCGGCAAGGGAGGCACCTGTGCTACGCGTCTCGTAGGATATAACACTCCCCCTTCTGTGTCTGCTGCGACTGGCCGTATCCCTGTATGACTAACAACGTGCTCGGCCCCGACTGCGTAACTGGTTCCCCGAGCGTCTGCCTTGCCTTGCATGTATGAGTATATTCGGCTACTTCAGCTCCGGTTGATTCGGTCGGGGCCCAGCATCTGCCGGCCGATCCCGTGATGTATAGGGGTTAGGCGGTAAATAGCGTAGTCCCGAGTGGGGCCGATATTCGCGGACCCAGAGCGCCGGGGGGCCCTTCAGGGAGCCAGCAGAATAGGGGCCACGCGAATTGACGCCGCCATACAACGAGAGGCGTCGTGATTTGTTGCAGAACTTAGGATGTCGGCCATGTAGGAGAATACGTAGGAGACTTGAGAGATGGTTACATTAGCATTAACTCGTAAAGTTTCCCGAAACAGAATCAGTTCTCCGGCTCAGGTCACATAGCTTCCATGGTTTAACAGAGTACCTAAGCTTCTCGCGAGGCAGGTTAGTTTAAGGGGCAGTAGTATAAGTTTAGCCCAGGCTTGAATAGCCCGCCGGGCCGTTGTGTAACCCTCGACGCCTTTTCCAAAATAGCAGCTCCCTGAAATACGAATTCCAGGAAACCCCACACTCCCGTCTCAGCCGCCCAGGCCCCACTGAGGAATAAACGAACCGGTACCGGTAAGTACCTCCATCTGGGTCGTGATTCGCATGGCCGAGCACCGTGCTGTTGGCGCAAGCGCGAGCCGTACATTCGGGCAAACCTCGCCTTCCAGAACAGAGCACACCACCGTCGCCGCGGGCGGCAGTGTCTAGCGCCGGACGCACACGTGTTCCGCCCAAAAGAACACCATGCCCGCGCCCAGTGCTACCTCGATACCTAGGAACGTGCCCTGGCTGGGATACCATACACAGACGCGGACCCGCGCCTCGGGACCGAATAGATATGCGCCTGGGCGAGGAGGCGGCCGTCTGCGCCGGGTACCGTTGCCTTTCCAGTGGAAATTCTGGAATGGCACCGTCGTGGTGGTGGTAGCCGGAGAGACAGATGTTTCCTGCACCCCCCTGCTGCTGTGGAACGGTGGGATGACGGCGCTGTTCCCCGGAGGGGAACTAAGGGCCGGCGTTACTGTAGCATAAGGTACATTAAATAAGCATGCATGCGGGGCCCCCCCGTGTAATGTGGTGGGACTGTTGCCGTAGGACTCCTGTACGGAGGGTCGCGTTATGGGGCCGCCAACGGCCGTACGCTGGCAACCGTGTTCGAAGGCTATCTTGTAAACAGGTGCACGTACTCAAGTAGGATCTACGGGGTGACATCATTTGGGCGTTGGGGCCGTCTAGGGGATACGGAAGGGACCTGATAGTAGGTTGGGAGTTACATGTCATGTCAGGTTCGATTCGCAACAGCGCTAGTTGGTACTCCCTGTCTGTCGCACCCATCTATAGTCGCCCTCGTAAGTTAGCCTGCCTGCCCGAAGCAGTAAGCCCAGGGGCACATCCAGAGCATCGGAGTCGGTGACGCATCCCCTCATAAGCGAATGGGTGTGCTACTAAGCTATTTAATGTAAGTACGTCGCGGGCCAGACACGGACAGCGGGACTCCACGCGAACCTTATCCGAGCGCTTGGGGTCCGGCATATAAGGCAGCGGACCAAGAGGGGGGAGGGGGTGGAGGGGTTTCCCCGTACGACACTGCAGGATATTCTGGAAACCCGCAGCAGCAGCGCGTTCACCGCTAGTAATTGGGAACCACCGCGGGCGTAGTCTAGGCGGCCGTATCCCGTAACCTCTACTGAGCCGTCGGTCCTCTCAGCTCTTCTGACTCATGCCCTCCTCCTACTGTAACTGTTCACTGATCTTTTTACTACGTAGCGCCCGGTTGGTGCCCCCGGCTGCTTCCCGAATCCCGTCAGCTCCTAACCCGACACTCACCGTCCGCAGAGAAGGGACTAGCAGCCCTGACTATCCCTCGTCCTGATGTGATTGATGATGCAGGTCTCGACTTTGACCAACACGCCCGGGGTGCGCAGCAGCGTGCCGCGGTAGCACCGTCGTTTAACTTGGCTCGCAACTAGAGCTTGGGT
This sequence comes from Monosporascus sp. CRB-8-3, assembly GCA_004155055.1. Taxonomy (NCBI): domain Eukaryota; kingdom Fungi; phylum Ascomycota; class Sordariomycetes; order Xylariales; genus Monosporascus; species Monosporascus sp. CRB-8-3. The sequence continues at coordinate 43,592 of QJNZ01000084.1, forward strand.
ACATGTACAGGAGCGGGGGACGGAGCGTCTCTCTGCATGGTGGATGATGGCACACTGCGGGAGAGCTAGTGGGTTCCAGCGGCAGGGTAAGGCTGAGCGACCTGGGCGACCATTGCGAAACTGTGCCAGAGCCTGATGATGCAGGTTTGGGTTGCATTTTCGTAGGCCTACGTGCGTAGTGGTCTTTAACTTCCCACTGACGGATCTCTTTCCATTCCCCCAGGTTGCGGATTGCTAACTTTCAGGTCTACCTAACCAGATTCTTGACTACTCTGGCTCTGTTGTATAGCCACATGGGAGCCGTACCGGGGGCGGAGTATGATACCCTGAAGACAATGGCAACCTGATCACGATGAATTCAGCGACCGGAGCTGTCTTCACGCGGGTCGGTGGGCGCAGATGCCCAGGGAGCCCTAGGGTTTCTAGAAAAGTAATAGTCGTTACACATTGTAGTAGGGCATGTAGCGCAGGTCCCTTGTGGTCTGGTGGTACCAGAAATAACGTTATCCAGACTTATGTAGTTGCCTAGGTAGGCAGTCAACAAGATGTTTTGAAGATAGACTTATTTAGGGTTCTGACAAAGAGTAGAAGCTGACAAGGTTGATACTACTTTACTTCCTTACCGACAGTACTGTGTTATGTGCTTATGTACGTCGTACAGCCCCATTCCCATTGCAGCCGTGGACCCCAACATCCCCCCGATCTGGCCGTGTTTCGTTTCGTACGCTGACCAATGAGCTGGGCCCTGAGGCTGATGTCGCCGTGTCGTTTCAATCCCCACTTTTCGCTACGACCCTCCGGCGCCGTTTCCCCTTCTGGGCAAGCGGGCGACCTGACAAAAGGGAGAACAGGGGGGGTTGGGAGCCGTATCCAGATTGTCGGGGCAGCCAGCCAGCCAGCCACAGTGATGTGTTATCCATGGTCCTGAAGATACCGAGCCCGGAAATATCACGTTTGAAATAGATCTCGAATCCCGGGGTTATTATATGAAATCAGCCATGTGCCCGATACCAACAGACGCTCCATAGGCTACACGCCGCAATGCTACAGGATAATAAGCAGGTATGTATGACGTGCATTAACTCGGCCGGTCTCGCCGCGCCCGCCTTACCACGGGGATGGAGTAGGCATCAATCTCCCTGGTGTAAGCGGGTGCGATGCATGCATGCATGCATCCGGTCGTCGTCGAGTTGGGAGCGCATGCTTGTCAGCATCACCTAAGCATCCTCCATGTGAATCGCACCCCCTTGTACGCTCGCAGCAGCGGCCGTGTCGCTCAATGTGCGGGCGGACCTGGCGCCCCTGCTCTGAGCAGACGTCCCAGATGGTTTCGGCCAAGTCCAGTCGGGAGCAAGTCGTTGTCTTGCATCATGTTCTCCCTATAACCAGAGACTATTTGAACCGAGTACCCCAGGAAAAGAGACTTAGGTGAGATTATGTACTACGGGGCAAGGTTGTACGATGTAGCGACCTCCTCTGGGCAGTGTAACTTAGTCGATTATAGATTAGCTCATCACTATGTGATGCTGTAGCTGCTAGTTGAGAATTATAAGCTGCTGTTAATCTTACGACCCCCGCAGGAGAAGAACTGGTCACGTGCGCAATAGATATATCTCCAAATGAACTTAGAAGAAGTTCAATATAACCTATGAAGTAACAACAAGAGGGAATAGTGGTGCTAGAGTGGGCATCCGTTGCCGCCAGGGCCCGTACGCCCACCACAAGCACCCAGAACCAGCATCCCATGCCAATATACCAAGCCTTCCTACTACCATACATGTACAGCAGTATTCCCCCTTGTGGCTCTCCTTCGCCCAATCCCAGAGAACTTACTGCGAACTGGGTTCTGCAGGGATGGGTCAGGATGTAGTGGGATGAGCTACAGAATTGCCGCCGTCTTTCCCGAGTGGCCATCTTCTTTCGCTCGCAACCTTTCATCGGTCGGTGCGGCCAGTCAGCCAGAGGTCGGGTAGGTTTCGTCTTCTCCGACTAGCAGAGAGTTCAGCCTCTAAGACCCAATTCAACTCGGCGCGGCGCTTGTTTGACCTCGAGGGGCGGCATTGCTCTGATGCAGTAGATTGCTCGCGCCAGCTTCCGGAAAGACGGCGGCAACGGCGGCTCATAGACGGCTTCGCACCTCCCTGTCCCGCAGAGATTTCGTATATCGGTGCCCAGCTTATTTTTTCTTTTGATCGTGAGGTCCTTCCCGCGCTTTCCAGTCCCGCTGATTGCGTTTCCAGTTGGAGTCGATCTCGTCACAACTTCCATTACGGAAACGCAAAAGAGCCTTGGTTCGTTTTGGCCACCAGTGCCAGCCTTGACGGTATCATTCCAGATGACATCGAATGTCTCGGCCACGAAACGAAGTGAAGAATCGACCGTGGGATATGCATTAGGAGGAACCGGCCCTTGCATACGTCCATCGAATAATCCGTTGTCGCTTGATCGGCTTTCGCTCGAATAGAAGATTCAACATCTAGTTGAAGGATGTTCTTTCGTCGTGAAAAGTCGTCATTAGCTCGTAGGGTATTCGTCATTAGGTCGTTCATTCATTCGTAACACGTAACCAAGGCCAGGGGAAAGCAAATATGCTCAGAGCGAGTCCGCGGATCGGAATCGAGTTGCCGTCCGGAAAGCGGTGTCGGGGGTATCTTCTAAGAAAGCCGCTTTATGCCGTATACCAAAACAGAACAAAAAAGAAAAGAGATAACAAATTTTTGGAATCCGAAAATCCAAGTATGCCTGCCCGACCTTTCCTGGGCGATGGTATGGGTGCATTGCTGCGTGTACCTCTTTAATTTTCGATGAAAGATATGAAATCCAGCCTCATATATCACGAGGCCCTGCCCTGCTTGTAAATGCGATCAGACATCCAGCTAGTCCAGCCTGATGAGGAGTATAAAAGCCTTATGACCGGGCTAGCGGTTGTGCTGATATGAGATTTCCCCAAAAAACAAATGCTCGCCCGCTAAACACAGATAACAATGAAAACAAGTCCGAAAAAAAGGCTGCCAGTGATATCTTTCCCGGTGATAATGCAGAAAAACGCCGATAAATGCCTGTAGATGTTGGAAAACCGCTACTTAAAACCCGTCCGGATCGCGAAGGCGACAACCGTAACTGCAGCTGGATTTAAGTCACCGCGAGGAAGATGTAACCACGGGGAGACTGTCCCCGGTCACAGACGGTGATTGTCACATGGTAGGTGTGTATTCTTGATACCGGTCCCAGCCAAAGCCACCATACCCAGCACCAACCCCACATTGTGGTGCTAGCATGCTAGGAAGGGGTAGTGCCGGGATAGGAGCAGACACCATCGGTGAACTGTAGTAGAGGCCTGCCGTAGAAAAGGGCTGGCTATATGACGGAGTCGGCGAAGGCAGCTGGACATCTTGCAGGCCCATATTAGCCCAGATGGGTGTGTTGCCGGAGTCCGCCGAGCTAGAAGTAACGCTCGGGCTTGAAGGTAACACACGCCATGAATCAACCGGAGCAGGCAATCCTGGGGAGGGAGTCGACTGAGACCATATGTTCGCGCCTACCGGTGAGCTGGGTAATAAGGGAGGTTGTCGGACGACGTCAACGATCCTCGGGGGTGGCGGAAGTAGGGGCTTGTTGAGGAGTCCCGTGATGCTGTTCTTGACCTCTTCACTTTTCCCACAAAGCAACTCTCCAGCACCCTCCTCCTCTAGTCCTTCGAGCGCGGAAACGTGAGTCCTGTAGACGTATTTGTTGATTGCCTGGACGAACGCTTCGTGTAACTTCTTGGCTTGTTGCTCTTTCTCGGACCAGTCATACGTGTTCGCCTTGGCATCAACGCAGTAGATATCCTTGTGGTGCTCTATCAAAGCCTCTATGGAGTCCGGCGTCAGTTTGAAGGCGACCTCGTTGCGTAGGACCATGTCGACGTGAACGATATATGCTTCGATGTGCACGAGCTTGTAGTTGAAGATGGCCTCTATTAAAGGGTTCGGATCCTTGCGCAACTCAGGTTCCGGCGCATTGGGCAACATTAGCGAAGCCAACGTCCAGATCGCATTCGGCGAGGATAGAGTTTCCGTCAGACACCTCTGGTGTTGAGGTACGCTGTTCAACGGCCGCTTGACCTTGTTGATGCGCTTGAGGGTCTGTGTTAACCACGGTTCGACCTTCGAGCCCAAGACGACATTGACGGATGAGGCGCGGGGTGCAAAAGCCGCAGCAGAGGCGGGTAATAACTGCGGAGGCATAATGGAGGTAGTATGGGGGCGGCGGGCGGTAGGATGTTCGGAGAGGGCGGAGGGGAGTGCTTGTGAGATGTGAGGTCACTTTTAGATATCTGGGGGAAAGGTGTGAACAATAATAAAGAAGAAATACGGTGCCGGCGCTAGGAGGTCCCAAGACACGGGTATTATTACGTAGCACGCTTACAACCGCAAAAGAAAAAGAAGCGAATGGTGGACGAAGTACTCGTGAAGAAGGAAAAGGAGGGTAAGACTCTCATGTGATGAGTGTGGGAGGCGGGGTGTGTTATAGCAAATGCTCCATGTTCCACCCAGCATGACTGAGGAACCTTGTACTACGGGGCTAGGTGAAAGTGTGGACGGTACTGCCGCTCCGACGGGGGCATTGCCCAAATGCCTAAAACACATTTCATAATGGGGCTGTGACTGGGAATCGGCTGTTTCTTTTCGACTTTTCGCCTTTCCCTCACTGGATCACTCGGGAGATTCCTGCTGGGCTTCTGTGGGCCGGGGCTGGTGCCCTGCATGACTGCATACACGTATGCAGGCTGCACCATCCAGCCAGGCCAGCACCGGGGCAGGCAATAGCAGGCATAGTAAAGAATACCATTTCCACCTGCGGATATGCGGTGATCGTAGACCACAGACCGATCCCTGGTCATGCGCGGCAAAGAAATGGCCCCGGAGCACCGTCTCTGGTGGGCTGTGTTGCGACCTTGCAGATGGTAGCCCAAATTCCCGAGAAGCCAACAAATCAGAATGATAGCCGTGAACAAATCGAGCTGAAAAGTGCATGGTGGTCCGTGCAGCCGCCACTGGACCCGTCCGTACCGGTACATTATCCAAGTTTGGAAGTAACTTTGGTACGTACCCAATATACCCTATTAGGCGGCTGACCGTCCGCCCCGTTTTTAGTGCTGGATCAGATGAAAGGGAGACGAAACCTTGGAAGAGATGGCGAAAATGTAGGTGCCTACAGTGAAAAATTGGGAAGAGCAGTATTGAAGGTTGCTACCACTCCGGCATTAACAGCTTGTATCCTACAGACATAGACAGTATTATTCACAAATGTCGTTCTTCTTAGTTTGAACAGGGTAAAGCCTGTTTAACGCAGGGCAAGTGCGTAGATATATTCAGTATTGGCCAAGTACGCAAGTTGGACAAGCAGATATTTCTTGGCTCGGAAAGAATACAACCGATGTCGCTCTCATAGCCTAGATTTATTACTTAGTAAAATTTGGACCTTGTTAGGGCAAGCCTTGTTAGCTGATATCTCCTATATGGATATTACATGTCAAAGAGGCACGTCAATATTAACTACGAATAGATAACTAGATATCTCTCTCTCCATACCAGAGGATTGCTCAGAAAGCCACCATCAAGTAACAGACCGTGAAGAACCCCAACGAAGAGAGGTGACCCCACCCTCCATGAGTCACTGTGTTGATACCGCTCTAACGTCTTTCCCCTGCGCTTCATAGATATAGGTGGGACGAACGAATATGCCGGAGTACCTAGAAAGGACGGAGCCATTCAAGGTATGGTTCGGCTCGTCGCTGCGCTACGGCGATCTGTAGAGTGGTAACCCAGACAAGATATCCGGAGTGGGCCCGAGCAATACACCGCAGAGTAACGAGCGAAGGGATGCTCAGCTACTCGATATTAACGCCCATCTGATGGAGGCCGGAAATTGAACAAGATGATCAATGGCATGGTTGTTGTCTGATCATATTTCAGTTTGAGCCACTCTGATGCGGATGGAGTCCCGGCATCGCGGAGTTTGCATACTGCATACGCATGACTGTGGAGGAGACATAATGTGACGTGCAGATAAGCGAAATGCGAGAGGTGCCAGTCATACCATCGTAGATGAGAGCCTGAAATCTCTCGATCATGGCGTTTCTACTGGCTGTGAGGCGGGAGACGGGTTCCGTGCGGCTCTGGTCAAGTACACTACCCCTTAAGCGCGATGTAGCATCTCGACTTAGCTCGCTCTCCTCCTCCACCCGACATTGGACCTTCGGGCTTCCCAAAGCAGTCGTCTGCAGCTTTAGACAGCCCGCCTGAGGGTGAGATTTGTCTGGGATACAGGCGTCTCGGTCAGAACACCTGAATCTTTCGAGGTGGGACCCAACCCTAATCCCGATTCACCAAGGGGGCGCTTATAGCGTCAAGGAATTCGCATTGACGCCGCGTGGTGATCATGGGACGCCGCGCGTAGTATTTACTGAGTTCGGACGTGCTAGACCACCAGAAAAGGGCGAGCCCGTCTGACAAGAGCGAAGGGGAGGAAATCAGAGAGCGGCCTCGAGATTTAACGACAGCCTGTAGTTGACATATTCCCAAGCCAAGACCCATGCTAGCGGCGGACGGTGAATGAAGGTGTGCTGAAGGGAAATGGCTGTTCTGATGTCTGATTGGAAAGCCAGCCTGGGCCGGAGGAGGGCCGAAGTGGAGTAGGGCCGAAGCCGATTTTCTATTGGCCCTAAAATCAAGAAATTCCAGGGAAAGTCTCGGGGCTTGTTCCATGCCTGCTCCTCAGTAAGCTATTTAGACAGAAAGACGAAGAGCAAGGTGAATCGCGCATGTCATAATAAAATCTGTCGGAGTAATTGGAACGGAAGCACTTGGGAATTATGGAACAAAGGCTTAGAGTCAATCACGGAATATGTACTAGTGCGGATCCCGGACGTCCCTGAGCATTACCTGGTCCCCCCGGCTCTGGGGCATTTTCTCTTTTTGGCAGACTCCAACGCCATTACAGGAGCACCAGTGGGCTTAGCTCCCACGCGGCTTTGATATCGTCTGTGATATGTATAAAATAGGTTTGCGCCGAGCCAATACAAGATCAAAAAGCTGATAATCGTGAAATGATATAACAGTAGACCAACGAGTTCCTAGGCAAATGAATATTGTCTCTTGGCAACAGGTCTACTCTAGACTCAGTGATTTGCAGACCTTAGTCTAACGACTATCAGTATCCCGAGCATATGGGGAAAGTCACCCGGTCGTAAAATCACCAACGGCATTGAAGATATTCATTGTACCTATCTGAACAGATACAAGGGCCGGGCACCCGCAACCGAAGGGCCGTTCTATTCTGGTTTTGAGGAAGCTTTTGTCCACGGCGCATGTTCGGAGTCAATACTGCCTACCGAGCATATACCTACTCATATAGATGTACTTGAGGGAACTCGGGAAAACACGGTTTAATGAAGGACCTGGTGAAAGGTATCATACTAACCGAGCGCCAAAGGCCCGTATAGTTTTCGCTGCACGTCTCATTCGAGTTTAGCTATAGGTTACCCCAGAAGCATATATAGACGTCCTTATGATCTGCGGAGGTAACGCCGTGGCCTGTGCCGAAGTGGTGGGCAGGTCGTGGACAATACTTAGCAGAATGATATTAAAAAAGAAACCATTTTATATTTGTTGATTTCAAAAAACATATACCACTTAATATGTTAATAAATTAGCCATTTAATAAAATTGTTTACCTTCTTTAAGCCTTTTAGTTGATGTTTACAATTCGTGCGTATGGTTACATCTGAATAAGTTGCGCTGGAGCAGTATGGGGGTGTGTCAATTATTTTGTCCAAGACCTGGTGGGTACGCGGTACTATTTTTGTGTTTGCCCGTTACGGTAACAAGGAGCAAGGCTAGCAGCGGCGTCCCCGCATCCGCACTTTGCCGCCTTCAACCTTAGAAAGATGCACTATGTACTATGCAGCTTACAGTATTACATAGCAGGCTTTGAGGGCATGCGGCAGTCGACAAGCAGAGCCGGGCGGTGTCAGACTACCCTCGCCTTGGCTAACGACGCCATTGATAGAGGCATGTACATTCTACGAGTCACGGCGCGCTCAAAGATGTTGAGACGCATGACAGCTGACCCCTCATCCGAGTGTGCAACTTGATGTGGAAGCCTATCGACGATGAAGCTCGTCTTAGAGCTGGGTAAGCCGGAGAGGACTATCATGTGCCCTGATTTGACGCCAAAGAGGCGTAAGAGCAAGCGCTGAGAGCCCAAAACGGTGGGGTCAAACAGGGTGCTAACGCATCGAATAGGTATCAGGGAGGTAGGAACCCTTGAAGCCCTCCTCAACCTGAATGCCCTTAATACGGATCTTGTTATCATCAGTTGACTTCAGGGACGCGCAATAGGGGCAAGCGCAAGAGGAAACGCCGTTTGACAGGTCACAGCCGCGGAGTACAGTGGTGCGGCTGTCCAGGCAAGCGCGATGTTCTCAAGTCCTTGTGTATATCAACGTCACCTAAGGACCCAAAGCCGATGAGTCAATGACGGCCTGGTTTGGTGCCGGCCTTGCTATTTGCGACGACGAAAGCCTGTTTGGAAGGACCATGGTCCGATATCACGTTTTAGGGATTCCTGCGTTAGGAGTGTTTCGTTTGCCATGGCAATTTTTTGGACTTTCCAATAGTCATCCTCGGTCGTATTCGGAAGACTCCTTGACCGCTTGACAGCAGCCACTGGAGCCGATGATTAATCGATCGATTTTACAACAGGATGCAAGCCGATGGAGGTCGTCTAAACCGAGTGGCTTGTAACGTTCCAAAGGCACGTCCACCTTTGCCCCATGTGAGAGTCGTAAGTCAGCAGATCTTGGACGTGGCTGTGTGGCGCAGCTGGTATGGATGGATCGTGGCACTCGCGAGCTGCAGGTGCACCACGATAAAAACGGTACCGCCTCCCCCACATGCCCCGACTGAGGCCCCGATTAGTCTAACCGGGGGCAAAATGCTATTGTACAGGTACGAAAGATACGCTCTCTCGTATTTTCCATCTGGATCCCAGCCTAAGGACAAATCGAACCCGTCAAAGTTCCCACTTGGGGTAAGGAGGCCTCACGGTTCCTGACTACAACGGATTAGCTGTTGAACAACTCACCTGCATAGTGGATAGAGAGGCAAAAAACAAAATCAAGTTACGGCGCTCATGATGGCCACGCTAACGTATCTCGAAATCAAGTCCGGGCTGAAAAAAGTTCGATGTTTCAAGCTCTGCAGTCGATGGCTTGTTGTTTTGTGGGGGGGGGCTAGTTAGCCGATCTAAGACAGCTCAGGAACTAACTGCCGGCTGCCTCACTCAGCCACATTTCGCTGCAAATTTGACAAATCCCCAATTTACAACACCGACAGCATGGCAAAAGGAGGACGGGCTCCATATTTTAACGACTCGCTGTCGACCAACCAAATCATTCGAGCTATTCCGTACCTTACACCTGTGACCTCATAGGGGTCTCTGCTCAGCTTTCCGTCTTCGCAGGTTTCGAGACTACCTGCCATCAACTGATAGCTACGCCTAAGGTATGATAACTCATCAGGCTTGTGCAGCCGAGATCAGCCAACGCTTCTCGTGCTCTTCTCAAACCAACCGTTGTTTGTCGATGCCTCATTCCTGATGGGCATCGGGAGGCATCCTGTTTGTGCGATAATGCCCAACAGGCGGCCTGGCTTGCTAGCTAGTTAGGCAGTCAAGTTTCTCATCCAACACACGTTACCTAGACGGACGGACTGCATACTCTAAGTTATCATCAGGACCACTTAATGGAGTTTGGATTCAGTCCTGCATATAATATCCGTTACGGGATCATCGCATAACTCTGAGCCTATGGGCGTTTCTCTAGAATTTAAGCCATGGCAATCAGGAGTGCCTGTGTGCAACATCAGCTTTCAGGCGAATCCCGGAAGATGTCTTCATCCCAGGGGAAGAGCAGGGGCGGAGCAGGGCGAACAAGGGGAGTATGGGAAGTCTAATAGATATTCTAGGCGCGAGGCTGGACGACAAGTCATGCTGCTGTGTGGACGTAAGCCTTAAAGCGACACGTGTGGGCCAACGATTCGAGTGTGTCGAAAGAGTCTTCGACTCGGTTCAATCGCAAGGATTAGGATGTAGGGCACTGAGGAGCCATCGACATAGGGGGAGCTCAACGCCTTGTCTCAAGCCAACCCCAGTGTGACTCAGAAACAGCATTTTGAACGTGACGCTGAGCCCTCGATGTGAGAAACAGAACAGTCAAGCCCTGAAGAAGGCTTACATTTTATGTAAGACAAGTTACATAGTCCTATCTGTATTATGGGAATTCGCGTCATATGCTTCCGAAGGCGAATGGTAGGTTCCCGCCAAGTTAAGTGAAGGCTTCGGTCTTCGGATATCATCGCCAGCTCGTGTTCGATAATCTCGACAGACAGCACGATAGAGGAGGCTGAGCAGACCACGACTTCCACTTTCAGCACACCGGAGGTATGCCGTAGAGTGTCTGCTAGAATTTGGGCTTTATTCGGCTCTTGATCGAGAAGGAGCATCTCTCAACCTCTCCGGGCAGAAGTCTCGGGGGGGTGCCAGCGCTTCATTCATGATCCCGTGGTGTTTCTCGCGTGACTTCTCGTTCGTCGCACCGCCGGCCCACCTATAGCCGATGATGTCAAGAAAGACCGAGGCGCTCCGGGCCGGCTCTCCAGCAGCCCCGCGGCGTCAGGGGCTTGCGGTCCTTCATGTTGTACTGAGTGAGACTAGAGACCTCTCCTCAAGCTTTCCCAGGATGATGGCGCGGGGGAACATCCATAGACGAAGCGGGAGCGGGTTCATGCTCCCAGTTATTCGCGGCAGCGTGCGTGATCCGGCGCGCAGACTGAATCACCGTAATGACTATCTCGACTGGGAAGTGAGAAGCCGAAGGGTCGTAAAAGTCGTCCTGCCCCGGAGTAGTTGGGCTCTAGCTTGAAGCCAATCTTCTCGAATTGCAGGTCGCGGATGGCATTACTCGGGCCTTGAACTAATTCATCGAATGTCATATCCGGCATGAGCCGGATGCAGCATTCTCAAGACGAAGCGGTGTACACCTTCGGAGTGTAGGAAGATTTCTTACCCATTATGTCCCTTGGGAGTGTGCTCGAGATATTAGCGCCGACAAGTGTACATGATAGGCCAGTAGAGACTGATGAGCCGGTCGCTTAAATTACTGCTCCTGAGAGTAAATGCCATGCAGCCCGGAGACGGTCATCTTCATAGACGCCTTGCCAGTGAGGCAAGTGGAATCCCGAAGCTAGGGCCGTCACTACTACCAAGAGCACAGAACAGATCTACGCTGCGCTTGCCTTCAGCAGTAACGAAGTGTCTCAGGGAGCGCCACGTCAACCCCCAGGTTCTTACTGGTTCCCATCCCGACTGTAAACGTCGTAGGTGAATGGACATTACTCTAGCGATAAAATCTGTGGTAACGCCGGCCCCATTTGAACTTGCTACTGACAGCAGTTACTCCGTATTTGTTGGCTGCCGCGTCGAGTTCACCGTCTTGAATACCGCCATCAAGCCTGAAAGGTGTTCCTGAGTAATCGGACAATCCCTTTTGATTCTCGATGAACACGACGGTCTTCTGATCAGGAGCCCACGTCGAAAGAGCGCCGGCACCAGTAGACTTGTCAAGAACGCAATGGCCGCTGCTATGAGTGACAGGACGAAGACTGAAGCTACAGACACATCAATGGCTAAAGATGTCTGCGCGACATTCAACATATAGGCTACCGTACCTATAACAGAAGCCCGCCGAGCTTGCAGGTAGCAGAGGCGCCGTTTCGCGGCACACAGGTCATGTCCCGTAATAAGGGGCGTGGGGGAGGTAGCATCTCGTACACTGCGCAGTACATCGGCATTTTGGTAGTCCTATGAATATATATTGCCCAGAATAGTTTTACGGGCTTACTGGTCTTCACTGTCCCAGGAACGGTGATTTCTTCGCACTTGGCCGCACCGAAGCGCCCTTCATTTGGATAACAGACAGCGTCAACGTGGACAGTCTCGGTTACCATGCTCCAGTGAGGAGATCGACGAACCTTCTTCATCCTTTTGGGATGGCAAGAGCAGAGCCCTAGGGGAGGGAGGTTTTGTAGATGCACGGTGATCGCTTAGGGACGGACGCTTCAGCAACCATCATAAAATCAAAATATTGCAGCTACAGTGTCCTCGGGCTGTCCAGGACGGATCACCGCGAATCCTAGGCATCCGAGTTTACAGTCACTACGTACTTTACCAGTAGGGCCACGGACGTCTGCCCGCCGGCTATATGATGTCGCCCGAAGAATTGTTGCCATAGGTCAATCACTCGACTTACGATAACCGTGCCATCTTGCTGCTCGGATATTGGTGCACATGCTAAGCCAGGGGAAGCGAAGGGGTCGCTTGTCAAAAGCAGGGTCTGGCAATTTAGGATACCCAGCATATGCAAGAAGACACTCCCCACCGATTGGAGAACGGCTACGCAAGGGCAGAGTGTCTAGTGCGAAAGAGTGGGAGAATATCAGTAAGAGCATCGTCGCCACTTTTATGTTATCTAAGCTCCGGAGAGGCCAGGACATTGCTAACAAGAATGCCGGTAGACGACCGTGAAAAGGTGCCCGATTAGTGAAACTTCGACACCGTCATCCGACGTTAAACGTCCTGGCAAGCACAACGTAGTCAACTGGTCTTCTCAGCAGTAGAGCAGCCGTTGCTATGAGCCGTGAAATATCCAGGATGGCGCAAGTTAGATTACATATCTGAGCTCTCCAACAACGTTGCGACAGCACTTCTTCACCATCATCAACGACAGCCACGGAACGATTGGAGCAACCGAGCATTAGCATGAGTTTATTATTCAATCTCTAGACCTATATACCGGCACTAACTCACTCCCCTCGCAACCGAGCCCAGCACTATCTCTATACATGAACAGCCCAACAGCTCAACTGACCGCTGACGCTATGCGATCGACATCCTCATGCCGCCGTTGGCACAGACGACGCTCCCCGTCGTCCACCCCGCCTCCTCGGAGCACAACATTTCGATAGTGCCGGCGATCTCGCTTGTGAATCCCGGCCGTCGGCCGCCCATCCCGTTGCGGACGAGGGCGTCGAAGCGGTCGGCGTCGGCGCCGGCCATGCGGCGGACCTCCTCCTCGCCGTCGTAGCGCGCGAGGGGCGCGACGTCGACGTAGGGCTGGTTGATGCGCCAGAACGAGGGCCCGGCCTCGGCGTACATGTCGCCCCAGGCGGGGCCCGGGTTGACGGCATTGACGGTAGCGCGGCCGGCGAGCTCGCGGCTCCAGCAGCGCGTCATGGCCTCGAGGGCGGCCTTGGTCCCCGCGTAGACGGACTGGCCCTCGTAGCCGATGGACGACGAGACGCTTGACACGTTGACGATCCGCCCCGATCTGTCTCGTGGCAGGTGCGGTGCGAGCGCTTGCGTCAGCAGCAGCGGTGCCAACACGTTGACGGCGTAGACGCGCTCGAACTCCTGTGCCGTGATGGGGCCTTTGCGTTCGTCGTTGAGGAACTGGTTCGACGACACGCCCGCGTTGTTCACCAGGATGTCGACCACGAGCTCCCCGCTGCTTCCGGCTGGCTGCTGGTGATACGAGGCGAAGAAGTCCCGCGCCGCCTGCACAATCTTCGGCGCCGCCTCGGCGGCCTTCAACAGGTCCGCCTGCACGGCCGAGGTCTTGATGGCGTGCGCGGACGAAAGCTCCTGGCACAGCGCCTGCGTCGGTTCGGTTGAGGAATCGCTCGTGTATACTAGGAGCAGGTTGCAGCCCTTGGCCGCCAGCCTGCGGGCCACTGCCGCCCCGATTCCCCTCGACCCCCCTGTCACTATTCCCAGTTTTCCTTCGTGTGGGCGCTGTTGTGCCATGTTCGGCAGACGATCTTTACAAGACTGGCAATGCGGGTTTCTTTCGGGAAAAATCCTACTTTTTAAGTTATCAGCGGCATTCACGCTATCAATATTTCTCCGATTCCAGTACTGGTTGGTATAGTGTGTGAAATCGACGGTTGGTGTTGTTTGTTCCTCAACCGCTTCTGGCTACGTGGGGCTATTACAGACGGGGTTATTGATGTCACGATGGGATTTCAGCTAATTCCTCTTCCGCTCCGGGCTCGGCACGGGAGGGTCGGTTCTCGGGGCCTACACCCCTCGGGTTAAAATCACCACGAGGGACATTTGAGGACAACAGTATTGAGCTAGGCGTGCAGAGATTGCCTCGCTTCTTATTCGCCTGACCCGTCAGTAGAGGAGAATGGAACGCCCGAAAACGTATAATATTTTACAAAGGCCACCTGGCCCCGCCTGTTCCCGGATCATGTGATTTAAGGTTCAACTCATTCCCACCGGACTCCGTTTCCATAGTTTTCCAACATGCCAATTGCTTGGACGAAATCTCGCAGCTAGCACATGGGCCAGAGCCGCGCCCATGACAGGGGGCTTGGACGCTTTTTGAGCTAAACGCACCGTTTGTCGACAGAGGTAGATGCGACTGGTTGATAGCGCGCTTCACCGAGTAATGTCAAATGGATACGGGGTATTTTGGACATCACCTGTGTTTATATGCATTATTCGGCACAGCATCAGACACCAAGCAAGTTAGTAAAAGCGTTGTATTGAGCCTAGTCGCGCCGTCCCATCTGCGTTGGTTGCAAACCTACGGCTGAGGAAGCATATTTGCGCGCCTGATGGCGGTGAAATTGACTAAGCATTTGTCCACGAGTCAGTTGCGAAAGCGGCTGGTCCTCCTTATCGACAAGACCCTTGCGAAGGATGCCAGGAATTCGGAAGATCTCGTCTTGTCTGGGTGGGTCAGCAAGGTTGGCCATGTGGACACCCCGGTCATACGACCTATGGATATGATCAAAGATGATGATCAGAGATATACAAACTAAGGCCTGTAAGGAGACGAATTTACGTCCCCATGACTAGGTACCGTATGCCAATGAAGCATTCTTCAAGAGTGACGCCCGGTTATCTGATAAGGACGGGTGATTGGGGAAACCTCGCAAAAAGGACGAATAAGCAGTCTAAACTAAGTTGTCGTTAGATGGGAGGCTAGATCGTAGACTACTCGGCACGTTGAGAGCGAAATCTTGTGGTTTGGCGGGGTAATGGGGAATCCTGGTGAGCGTGTTCCAGCGTCATCTTCAACCCTGGATAGCACACGATGGCAGGGAGAGATTATCTAGACTTATCTTCCAGGTATGATATGATATGGCAGGCGAATGTGAGGTATTTGTCGGATCAATGTTCTCTTGACTGCGCGGTTGGGATACCCCAGAGCCGCACAACAGGCTATACGAAGTACTGCAAGCAAGCGCTTTTCCGAAGCACTGTCAACAGGCTGTCGAAAAGGTGGCGTGCTGAACCCCCTGAACTAGTACAATTCATTACTACAGTAGCTGCTTATCATGCAGCTAGCTGTACGAAGGGACCATTCTCTGAGCCCCATGCAGCTTACAACAACCACTGCAGAGACAAACTCTTCCACTAGTATTGGCCGAGACACGAGCGACGACCACCCCACTCACTGTATGTACATATTCAAAGTTCGTTTGTGAGTTGCCAAAGACCCAACCAGTATTCAGTGGGTCCAGAACACGGTGTCCAAGAGAGCAAGAGAGGAAGAGAGGATGATGAATTATTGCAACTTCGTTGCACGATATCGCCTTGTGCATACGATCTTAATATAGCCATGCATTCTCTGCTGCGTTATATACAGTAGGTTTTAGGGGACTATGTGCCAACGGAGACGGGACTCTGCATGTGCATGTGCTACACGCCTACAACGATAGGCCCCAAATGCCACACCTGCGAGACATGCTATTCTAGGAGTCGGGTAGCGTGCCACGAATCCATGATCATCTGGAAGAAAAGTTTGCGGTCCAATGATAGACATGCTAGATAATGCCCCAACCAAAGAGGGACCAGGAAAATAAAAGCTGGCTGGTTAGATCGACATACTGGCGCGTCGAAGTGATATAATAAAGCCGCAAGACTTGAACAGTGACGAGGATTGAAAATGGCGCTGGCTGGACCCTTGAGAAGGCAGGGGTGTGGCAAGGCCCCCCGAGCCACGACAGTATCTACACAAATATCTTACTTGCTAGTGACCCGCCTAGGGCGAGGCTCTTACTTGGTATAAGCTGTGAGGTAGCGGATTCCTTCCCCGCTCCTCTCCCCCCACCCACCGGATTTCTCACTGATAGAAGCGTTTTCCGGTCTCTGCACGAACACCACGCAACCAACAAATATTTAGTAGGATGCAACACAATCCGAGCGAGTGAAGGTAAGGACGGACAAAGCTTCTCCTTAGCTTCTACATCCGGCTTGGTACAAGTTAGTTTCTGTTCTTCTCTCCATCGGCATGACCGGGTTCCACCTGAACACCTCAAAAGTCGTGTTGAACGCGATTTAATGGATGGAACTTATCTGAGTATTCACCCACCTTCTTCGTATCCATCCGTCTATACTACAATATCTAAATTTTGGACCTCGGCCTGCCACTCGTTAACTGCGCTTGCTCTCTTGTGATCAATTGCCCCCTTGTGTGCTTTCCACACTTTCCTCTTATCTCACTCACCGTGCTCATTATCTTGTAAGTGGTGACTATCCCGTACAAGTATTGAAGCGCATTTCCATAAGCCTTGCTTCAATTTTAGTTGCAAGTCCTACTCCCTGGACAGGAAAATGGACTGACTCGAAGCTAAATGAACAGGATAACCGACTTCTCATCCGTCATTGTCAATTCCAAGCTGGGAGCTGTAATCCAGCCCTTGTCAGCCACGTAGCCCGAGGCCTTTGACGATATCTATGGGGCTTCGTTCGAATTGATCTCGTTCCCTTCTTGGGTCAGCTGCCAAAAGCTGCTGTATTATTTTGACATTAACTATCCTCGCCGCTGGTCACCGGGCTACGGAGAGACGGAAAGAGGAGGATAGAGAGCATCGGACATTCTAAACAACATCTGCGTTCAATTGAAAGGCTACCTGGTTGTCCGAGGAGATCGTTACATACACACCGGCGAGCCATAGGCTTGGCCATCTTCTCATTTTGGTTTAGCTGAGGACTTCTCCGGCCTACCTGTCAGTACGACGGGCCCGGGACCAGCAACGGAGGCAACACCGTAACGGTCAGCATTCCACGGTTGAATCCTCGGGAATCCTTGGATTAAGAACGCGACTCGATAACACCAGTAACAATTACTCGCCTTCACCATGGCCTCGTCATCTTCAGAGTCGGACATGTCGCTTGAACCTGAAACCCCGCTCACCCCTATGGCTGACGCCCCAGCTTCTTCGGCGCTTGGGGATCGCCCTAAAGAGAAGCGCCGTCAAAGACTCCTCCGGGGTATTCAGCGGATCTCTTCTTCGCAGTCATTGACTCATATAGGTCGCCCGCGGGCAAATACTGCTCCCTATGGTAACCGAGGCACTCTGTCTTGTGTCAGTCTCGCGGCCACATCTCCCTTTGGACAAAATGCTCCTGGTACTTCGACTTCGGGATATTTCTCTTCTGTTCCGGGCACTCCAGCTGTTGAGTTTCCTGAATTTGAAGGAATCGAAACACGCCTAGCGACGCGGAGAGTTGTCAATGCCTCCACAACATGCCTGAATCCCGGCTCCGTTTCCCTCCCCCAGGATCTAGCCGCTACGAGGTCTAGATCCGGTACTGTCCGCAAGCCCCGCTACGACTTCTGGGCCAACATGCCTGACGAGATCCGAATTCAAATCCTCTCGTACCTTCGTCCAAAGGAGCTCGTGCGTGTTTCACGAGTAAACAAATATTTTTACAAGTTCTGTTTCGACGGCCAATTATGGACTCGATTTGACGCCAGCGAGTTTTACCAAGAGATACCCGCAGAATCCTTGGCCAAGATAATAGTTGCTGCTGGTCCTTTCGTCAAGGACCTCAACCTGCGCGGTTGTTTGCAGATCGAGCATCATGAGCGCGCCGAAATTGTCGCGAAGTCTTGCAAGAATTTAATAAATGCTACTCTGGAGGGATGTCGGAACCTCCAGCGGACGACGCTACACAGTCTTATCCAGAGTAACGATAAGCTTGCGAATTTGAACCTCACAAGTCTATCGGCAGTGACCAACAGCACTTGCAAAATCATCTCGCGACACTGCCCACAACTAGAGATGCTTAACGTATCCTGGTGCAAGCATATGGATGCCCGGGGAATCAAAATGGTAATACGCGGTTGTCCTAAGCTCCGGGACGTGAGAGCGGGGGAGATCAGAGGTTTCGATAATCTCGATGTGGCCCAAGCAATTTTCGAAACGAATAATCTGGAACGTTTGGTGTTGAATGGTTGCGTGGAACTCAACGACGAAGCTCTGAAGACCATGATACATGGCAGGGATCCCGAGGTGGATATTCTGACGAACCGGCCGATGGTCCCATCGAGGAAACTGCGACATCTGGATTTGAGCCGCTGCTCGCAGCTGACGAGCCGCGGAGTTGAAGCTCTGGGTCATTCCGTCCCTGAGCTCGAAGGCCTGCAGTTGAATGGTTGTAGGGTGCTGACCGACTCGGCACTCGAGCCGATCCTTGCCACGACTCCCCGCCTCACTCACCTGGAATTGGAAGACCTTTCAGAGCTTACCAACGAGATCCTTTCAGAACACTTGGCCAAGGCTCCTTGCGCCCCGAGGCTTGAGCACCTCTCAGTCAGTTATTGCGAGAACCTTGGTGACGCCGGCATGTTGCCCGTCATCAAGAAGTGTGTTGGCTTGAAGAGCATCGACATGGACAATACCCGGATCGGCGATCTAGTACTGGCGGAGGCGGCCGCCATGGTGAGATCCCGGGCGGCTCGAACGTCGGCCCCCGGTTCCCGGCCGCGCATCGGCCTGCGCATGGTCGTGTATGACTGTTCCATGGTGACTTGGACCGGCGTCCGCGAGATCCTGTCCTGGAACGCCAAGGTCCGGCAGCCGTCAGGGAGCAAGCAGCCGACCTACCCGACCGAGGTCATCGGGCTGAAGTGCTTCTACGGCTGGCAGCAGACGGTGGAGCAGCACACGCAGCGCGTGCTGCGGGGCGACTTCGCCGCCGCCGCGAGGCTGGAGCGGAAGTGGGCCCACTACATGCAGGCCGTCGAGGAGGCCGGCGCGGTGGGCGCCGGCATCCGCCGCCGCCGCCGCCGCGCCCGCGAGGCCCAGATGCTGCATGCCAACGAGGAGGAGGGCGGCGTCGCTGCCGCCGGACGCCGGAGGGCGAGGACCATGGCGGCCTCTTGCTCTGTCATGTGAGCATATAAAAAGCGGCGACTTTTGTCGGCGTCTGAAACTGGATACGTACTATCACATACATAAGGGAACTGGGAATTCGGTCCCATGTCTAGATTGGTGTTTCCCCCATTTTGCATCCGAACCTACTGGGCTAGGCTTTCTCTCTCATTACACGGGCGTTCATATACATGGCTAAACGGTTGGTTCGGGGAGGGCGTTGGCGGCGTGACATGTTTTCTGTTTTTGCGGCGAGGGAGGAATGGAGGGGCCAGCATCGCGTCTGTTTTCTCCCATCATCGAGATGCTGCATCTCCCATCTCTCGTCATGGGTACACCAGTTCCTTTTCTTCTCTCACGTCGCGTCTTTGGGAAGGCAGGCCAAGGACGCGGTCTGGATTTTGTCTGCGTGCCTGTGTAACGGACCTCTCGCTATTGGTGGCACTATCTTGGCAGAATGTTTGTGCCTCGGCGGTGTGCTTTTTACTTGTTCATACCTTTAGAGCTCTCTCCTTCTTGCGAGGGGCGGCGTTCCCTGTGGATCATACAGTCTGACTAGTGTCTCATCGCGGAGATACTACTATATATATTGAGGCGAGCCCTTTGCGTGTTTACCGCAGCAAATCGTGTCATCTTGGCGGCTCATGGCAGTTTACTGGCTTGATAACTCTCCTCAATGCCTACGACCATTTATTAACAGAAGAAGTATAGTCATCTGTCACAGTGATACATGTTCATGGGGTACATGCCCGCCATATCACGCTTGTCAGGATATTGGCCACGGAGTGCCAATGCACCTCGTTAGTAAAGCACATTGATATTATTAGGTAGTCCAGTCTCTCTCCGTGACTCTCGCCTGTTTTTGGTTTACCCAGCAAATGTCCATTTAAAGTCGCATTAAATGGACTATCCTTGCAGAAGTCCAGATGAAACCAGGCTGAAGGCTACATACGTAACCCTGGACAGGGAACCATCCCACCAACCAATCAAATAGAACCAGGGATTTCGTTCCAGATCCCTTCACGACGTGATAGAAGAATTATTGAAGAATTACGGAGAAGTTTCCCGCCGTGAATATGTATAGCTGGACCATACATCTCTCATGAGATTACTGTCCCCACGGGGAACATGCCGTCCAGTCTCGGGGCGAATATAGTTTTCTGTAAAGAGAACGAACCAGATACTAGCGAAGTGCGTGCGTGCTTTCATTCCGTTGGAATTAGGGATTGTGGGATTAGAGGGTGCCGTCTCTCAGTCGAGTCGAACGGTTACAAGTAGATTAGAAGTTTGTTTGCAGAAATGCTTTGTCGAAGGAATATGATGCGGGCATCATGATGGTGGGTGTCTGGCAAGCAGAACATCTCATTATACCGAAATGAGTACTCTGAATACCAGGAATCTGTGACCAATACCCAACGCAATACGATGCCCCAGGGCCTACTCGTGGTTGCAGGCAAAGACAACTGGAGGTTTGCTTTACCCATTCCAATCGCGACACCGGTGCTCGAATGTAAGTCGGTCCAGCCAGTGATTGAGGCCCAAGGCTTGGCTAGGGTGGTAATAGAGTTTCTCGTCGTGCTTAGTGAGCAGGAGAGCGAACTTCGCTTCGAGAAATTCGAAAATCCACTTGTACTCTTCTCCTCGCTGCACATCTTCTTTGCTCTTCCCAGACTTAACCAGGACTTCTATCTGAAGCGTATGCCATCGGCGCTTGTTGTATGGTGGTCGTACATGGACTTCGTCGTCCGGAGTGCCAACCCACTGATATCCTTGCCGGCTGGTATATCTGGTCGAGCAGCTTGCCATGATAACGTCGATCAACGCGGTCCCAAGCTTCTTTTGGCGCCAATCTGGATGGACCACCACAATGATTTTGCCACAAGGTTTGGTGCTGGTATTATAAGAACCCGATATCCCTCGTTCAAGGGCATCTACGAGACAGAAGCCGATGATACTGTTTTCACAGTTCTCCATGTCGGCAAAGTGCCAATCCGCAACTGCGACAACGAAGGGTTGGCTTTGGGCTTTGCAACCCCTGAGCAGCTCATGGAATTTCGCAACTGTAACAGGCTGCGTATCAACAACCTTGTATGAGTTGTTGACTTCTCGGTTATAGATGGCTGCAACTCCCTCCATGTCCTTCTCGGTTGCAGGGCGAATATGACAATCCACCTGGACTTCGTCGGGATTGACATCCTCCTCTATCACTCGCTGCCGTGCCGCCTTTATGGCAGCGGTCTCGCGTTTCGATTTCTTCTGAGCGATTCTGTCCGCCCTTACTTGTAGTTCGTGGAGTACCGAGTTGATGTACTCCTGCGGAGTTAGATCGAATTGGGCCCTCACACTACCCGGTGCTGTGGTATTGGTAAGTCAATGACCGCATATACATCACAGTGGAGCCTTACACTTACGCCTGAAGGTGTCCGGATACTCTACGGGCTCAATGAGAGTACCTGTGTTCGTGTCGACGTCACGGTGTTGGTGACCAGGGACGTTCCGCTCAAGGAAGTCTGCCTTGATCTCGGGGATTGCATCAGCCCACCACTCTACGAATCTTTTGAGTGAACCTGAAATGATGATGTCCATGTCACTGTGGATACTGTCCTCTTCCCAAGGCTTCTTCGGCTTGGGTCTTCTTGTCTCATTCCAGTCCTGTTCTGTCCAGAGTTCCACGGGCGTTTCTCCACGAATATCACGCGGAGCACGTTGGGCTGGGTTGCTGAGCTTCTCGACCCCAGTAGGACTGACATGACTCAGAGGATCACCGCTTTCGGATCTCTCCTTCGGGCAGGATCCAAATTTTGTGAGCATAGCCTTAGCTGTCAGGGGCAGCGGGGTGGAATCATTTTTGAGGGGGTTCTCGGAAGCGGTCGGTTGATTGGTTTCGTGCCCTGGGCTCAGTGCCCGGGTCAGACTTGGATATCGTCTAGGGTCAGCTTGTGTTGTAGTGAAAGTACCTTCCTGCGCTTTGACTTTAACCTTTTCCTCATCGACCGCCTCCTTGCCGGGAGGTTCTTGTTCGATCTTTACAGTTTGCGCTGTGGCATCGATTTTGTCATCAGCCTCTTGCTTTGCTTCAGCCTCTTCCTCAGCTCTCTTCGTTCTGACTCTCTGTTCAGCTTCCCGATTCTCTTGAGCTTCGTCACTGACATCCATAGCCCAGGCTTGATTATCGGCTTTTCGCTTGTCTGGATGTTGTGCCTTCGTGAGTGCCATCGTTTGCTTGGGCTTCTCATCCACGGCTCCTCGGTTCGCTTCCGCTCGTACTTTCTCATCAGCTGCTCCGGCGACTTCCGCCTGCACCCTGGCCTGACAAACTGGATTGATCCGGACTCCCGGTGTTACTTGCCTCGGGACCGTACCAATAGCGTCTCGGCTTGCACTACCTGGTTGACTTCGCATAGGCGATAGCATGTACGGACGTGAGGCGTTGTTGCGGTTATTGAACGGGATAATAGATATTGCCGTAGTTTGAGCCCGCTTGGTAGTCTTAGTCGGAGTAAGATAGGGGCTTTGTGATTCCTTTGCAACTTCCTTAGCCCACCGACTATCCAGGAGACTGCCTGGCTTGTGTTGAATGCCGTCTGGGGCGAATTCGGTTTGGCTTGTATGGTCCTTCTGGGACTCCGAACAAGCCTCATTTCGGAGCGATTCCGGCTCATTCATCGCTTTGAGACGAGGATCGCATGTCTCCTCTGTTTTGGTAAGTGGGCCATTGCCAGAACTGGACTGAATAGACCATTGCTGAGATTGGGAAGGACCATCGTAGATGAGCGAGCTTTCAGCCGTAGGCAACACTCCCCACTCGTCCTTGGCCTGAATATTCGGACCTGTACTCAATTCTTTGTTCTGAACATCATCCGAGGTAGAAATCTTGGGCAAAGTGCTGGCGGCATCGTCTTGAGCTTGAAGCACCTTCTCTGGATCCTTCCAGGTCTCAGGAGTGTCAACCCACTTCTGACGCTTCATTGTGTCTAGATAAAGCAATTAGTATGAATTTGGAGGGTTGCAAGGAGCGGAGTGTGCAGTGTTACTCCCTGGATGCTCTATTGTATTATTGCCAGCAGCATCTGGTTGATAAATTGGCCTGGGGAGGTGGATCATATGGAGAACAAAGCAGATGGGTACAAGCAATTGCCCACTGCATACCCCAGGGGATCATGTCGACGGAGGGAACGAAAGGGATCATAAGGTTATGAGCTTCGTCGAGAGGGATGGGGCTTAAGATGACAAGGAAGGTAGTGCTTCCATATTTCAGTGTATAATACTCACACGTCAATATACAAGGCGCTTCGGACTCGGTTGGCTTGCTTCTGTAAGAAAGGGCTGAGTGGATCGCACTGGACTCCTCTAGAAAGAGCGAGAACATTGTATTAGAACAGAGATCACCAAATATTAACTGTAAATTTCCGTGGATGGGGATGCAGGAAAACTGGGTAGAGAAGAAAAGAGTTGCTTCACTAATTAACGTGTAGCAAAATCACGTATCCAGAGATCTTTCCATGCCGTTCGTGGACTGTAGATCGAACGATATTAGTGAAACCTGCTTTATTGCTAAGCAGTGAAAGACTGGGTATACGAGGGTGATGATATTACGGGCCAGGCGGGGAGTCGGCGGAGCGGATATGGAGTTGGTGATGGGGGAAGAGAGTACGTGAAGAAACCGGCAACAGAAAGAGATAAGAGTCGACGAGGGAAGAGAGTACTTGGGTACCTGAGTATGGGAGGAGCCGGCGGCGTAGAAAGGGTCGATGATGTGGATGGACAAAATCAACGAAGGGGGTTGAGATTCCCAGTTGATGATGTAAATAAAGGTTGGCGGAGTAGATGGGCTAATGATGTAGGCAGACTCGGCGATATATGTTAGATGGAGTGGAGGGTAGATGAAGTTAACGGTGGAAAAGGTTGGTGGTAGAAATAGTTAACCTGGAAACCGGCAATGGAAGGAAGCATAGCTAGTACGTGCCCTAGTTTGTGGAGTAGGTAATGATGCAGGCAGATTCGACGACAGAAGAAGTTGATGGTAGATGTAAGGTAGTTAACCGAGAAATCGGCGATGGAAGGACGGCAGACCTAGGTATGTGCCCCGGCTAGTGAAGGAGTCGACAATAGGCAGGAGTTAACCGAAAGATCGATGATGAGGTTGGCATAGATAAACTCAAGAACAGAAAAACCCCCATTCATAGAGTCGACGATAAAGGGAGGCTGGCACATAATGGGGGAATATGAATAAGGAGAAGATTTTGGAGGAGATAGGCATGAAGGTATATGTATATCTTAATGGCATACGGAGGCTTCAAAACGCCGAAACAGCATTAAGAAAGCTTACGACAACGAGATATTAAGATATAGACAGGGAGGTGAAGGCATTACTATAGTGCAGCTTGGGAGTGGAAATTACTTGGCATCATTGGGGGATGCAGCGAAATGGGAAGGTACATATGGGGTTCATGGCACAAGGCAAGGCACGACTTACCAACTTAGCCTGTCAAGAGTCCGTTGACCTTTGATGGAGGCCAACGCCTTCGAACCAAAGGCCAGAGGAACAACAGGGTGACCTGAAAATTCACTCCCTAGGCACAGAAATGTCCGCCTTGGGTACACTCTAACCGAGCTTTCCAGAACACCTTAATTTCAGCGTAATATGTGTAATGGTTAGAGAGGACTTGTCACGGCGTTAAGGGGGGATGCAACTAGCGCACAATCCAAGCACCGAGTATTTGGTTTGGGGATATCGACTTCCTCCACGAGGCAGAGTAGTGGAGATCGAATAGACTAGGTGAGCCAGCCTGCTGTTGCAGTGCACCTACGAGCACTTTTATACAATTGATGCAGCCTAGGTAGAACACCCATAGTTCAAGCAGTTATTTATTTGACAGCTACACTATCTAACTCCAAACACTCTTCTCCATAGTAAGAAACGCTACCTCGGGACTCCAATATCTTGCTTGACCTGATCCTCAAGATGCCTGAGCACATAGCATAAACGAAATTAAAATTATTTACGCCTCGTCGACGATTACAAAGGGGTTCGGCCTGAGCACAAACAAAGACTCATCTGATAACTAGTCGGAGCTAGACATGGTGGATTGGGTGTGTGGGCTTGTGTTTTGCGGTTGATCTCGTGCGTTGGTCTAGTCTATACCCATTGATCCTATTCTCATAACAACCTCATCGCTGCTGTCTTGCTGAGAGACCTTAATATGCAGTGTATTAATTTTGCAGCATCTCTTTTAGACGCCCCCCTATTGATAGCCCCGTACGGCCATGACACCCAGACACCACCCCTATTTCAGGGCATAATGTTAGACAAGACAGTTTGAGTGACGAATTCAGAGGTTTAGAGCCTAGCAATAATATTTGGCGCTGTTGAGTTCAGCCGCGGCAGTTACTCACCTCTTCGGTCCGCCTTATACGCAGCGACAGGCCGCGAGTGACATGTCTGTGGAAGCCGGAGGGGCACACAGAGGCTGCTAGCATCAGAATGAGCATGTCGTTATCTTGGGCCATGAGGTGTGACACGACTTGAAGGTGGTACACGTGCTCCAACCCCTGAAAATTGAAATATAGCGTGGATGAAATAAGGACCACCAGTAACGGCTTCAGATATGCCCAAGATAGTATATTAATAAAAATCGATTTCTGGCCTGCGCCATGTAGTAGGTGTAAACAGTGTGGGACTCCAAGACGAGAATCCATCAAGTGATACACGTGCACTTCAGTGTTGAGGACCAACATATGCCATGACCACGTGCCCCTTAGAGCATAGCTCCATAGCCAGCTTCAGCCTCATTAAACCTGATCGAGCAAACCCTAGATGGCTCATTCGGTAAGACAAGTTAATTAATTGATGTCTACTACCGAAGATACGTGTCTTTAGACACCTGTCTTCGAGTAGGCCATGTAATGCTCCTGCCCCCGTCAACGGAGACCCTACATCTGTCAAGCGCCCCCTCTCGAGGCACAATAGTACGCCTAAGGAGAAGGACCCTGAATATGACCATATGTCCCCAACAAAGCTATGCCGCGAACATGTCCGAGCCAGTAAAGACGTGGAACTTGGTGGTGTCTCCGTTTTACAATGATTAGCAGCTCACTGACGGGAATAAGATTATTCTTGTTCACCACTAGTCCTCGAACCGAGCAACCCTCCTATTTCCTTGCGAAGACTGCAATTCTGAATCGTAAGGGAGCCGAGATTTAAGTCATTATAGTCTACCAGCCTCTGAAAAGAATGCCTCGTACGCGTCGGATTCACGTCAGTGTGCACCAGTGATGAAACGAAGAACCAGCAAGTTGGCATTGCGAGGTCGGGCTGCGTATGGTCTAGGGGTGGCTAGAGTAGATATGGGAATAATGGCTGCCGGGACCGAACATTTTAGCAAGAGGCAATGAGAATAAGCAGCTTCCCTACCCGCACGAGGTCCGCGTTAGGGGTAGAGACTGGGCTGATAGAAACGTCGCTAGCGGGCGCAAAGTGGTACCTTCTGAAGGATTTGAGATCTCGCAGCCTGCGCGCAATCTTCGCCAGGCGTTCAAGGTAGGCAAGAGAGTAATGGGAGACCGCCTGGTTGGGAAAACACGGGACTTTTTTCATCTCAGCTGCGGCAGGAACTTCCCAGCTTCCTTGTGATGGACGCATCGCTTACCATCTAGCTGGATGGGGGATGTCCGAGGCAGATATTTTCTAGTCATGACCGTTGACGCCCTGAAGACGCTGAAATGCCAAAGGGGGATTATACACTAGCAACAGTTGGTAAGTTCAGGGGACTCGTCCCGCGCCTCACAGCTTCGCCGTGAGGCTATGTTTGATCGCAACGACGTCATGAGATCCTCTGAATTGTTGAAGTGGGGTTCCCTCCTAATTTTAGGGATCGATTTCTAGCAGCACAGAAGCTATTTCGAGCCAGCAAGCCGTCATCCCCCCTGACCATTTGAATATGATAATGTAACTTCAGTCTCTCATCTCGTGACGGATGTGTTCGCCGTGACAGAAATCCTGCTCCGTTGCCAGCCACGCATTATCACATAAATATGACTCACATTTTACATGCCCAGAATTGATATGCGTTACAACATAAGCACCTATCCATCCGGTTTCCCAAGGTCCCAGTCCGAAGGCAAACATTGTACTACAGAAAATCCGAAGGGGGGTTCCACGGGAAACGAAAGAGGAAGACGAGCGAAAGAGACGGGCATGAGATTGGCATCAACTAGAAGGTAAAGGGGACGGCTCGAAGTGGATCTCAGGAAGGGGGACTAGGCAAGACAAAGAGGAGCGTAAACAGACACAGCCAGAAGACCAAAGATTGCGAGGTCAATGACAACGACAACGCCAAGAACGGGATGTGGAAAGTAAGAAGAGATCCGCGAGGAAGCAGTCCGTGGATGCGACCGTGCTGCGAAGAAAAAAAACGAGCAAGGCAAGCTACGGAGAGAGCACAAAGGAGGCGGCCAAGTGGCGTGCAGCTTTGGCTCAGATAAGTACTCTCCGGGTTTGGGAAAATGCCGCGGGATTTACCGGTAGAGACAGTGGCGCCCGGCCAGTAAAGTCGGGCCTGCGAGTGGACATGAGTGAGGATACCGTAAGACTTTTCTTCGACAAGGCGCCGCCGGAGCGTCTATCGAGCTCGGTGAGTTTGCACTTTACGCTCCTCAACTCGGAGAACAAGAAGTGGCATCCGAAGGAGACAACGCGGCGGTTTGGACTCGACATAGTAATTGGTCCGCGCAAGACACATTCGCCGTCGTTTCGAAGGTACGGATTCTTCTCCGGGCACGAAGCCCAAGGGAGCAGATAGGGATACCGTAGGTACTTGGACGAAGGCTAAGGGGCCGTCTAATGTAAGAATTTGAAAGCCCCGTTTGAAAAGTTGGCTAGCAATCACCATTCATATTTAGGGTTGGCGTGCTAACTGCCTCCTGAAGTGCCATTTAAGCTCATAAGAGTCGTTGTCAGTCGTTTACTGAAGTCGTTCATGACCATCCCCCGTGTTCGGTCCGATATGCCAGCCGCTTTCCCTGCGAAGCCGTTCTTTTGTCGGACGATCTAGATAGTCTTCCACAAACTATAATCTCGGGGTATGTCTCACCTTCGGAGGGCTAGGAAGGCGTAGCAGTTTACTTATAAGTGACCCCTTTGTTTCTTCACATCGCGTCCCAATATCGTAGATGCTTCACTTCTCAGACGAATTTAATCCGAAACAGAAACCGACTCTGTTGCTCAAATAAGATAGAACTGCCAAGGCCGAAGCATGGAAGCTGCTGTTGGTGGGGATTCTCTCCTCCTAGAGGACCGTATACTGGAACAGTGTTTCTATAGAGCGATATCGTCGTACTTTGGAGTTCTGTTGCGGGCCTCGGACCGCGAAACTCGCCATTTGTCAACTCGACGATGCGACAAACCGACCACGATTGCATTAACCGGTTGTTTAACGTGGTTAAGATGCTTCGAGTAAAGGGTGATGAAATCAGCGCCCGGTTGAAACTGACTTGATCCAGCCGTCCTTACTAACTGCTAGCATCAATAGTTGTTGCTACGCGCTTCGGACGAGTATTTGAAGTTGAGTCTATCCTTATTCGGGTGACAGGGATAGCGGACCTGGAGCTGCTATGGTAGGGTTTGCACTACCCACCCACCCACGCTAAAATTTCCACCCACGGGTACCCACGCACCCCTGCTACCCACCCACGGGTGGGTAGCAGGGGTACGTGGGTAAAATGAAACCACCCACGGACTAACCACCCGTGGGTACCCAAATTGCCGAATTTACCCATTTTATCGATAACGTCTCGATTTAAGTGGGATATCGAGATTTTTATTGGCTAACCTTTTCGTTTTAATGGGTAGTTTCGTACGCGCGAATATTTTGACGATAATACGGATTAGTACGGAGATTAGTACGAATTCAAAAATACCCACGGGTACCCATGGGTGGTTAGTTCGTGGGTGGGTAGTCGTGGGTATTTTTGAACAATTGCCAAGACCACCCACGGGTGGGTACCCACGGTCGTGGGTAGTCCGTGGGTACCCAATGGGTACCCATTGCAAACCCTATGCTATGGCACGGCCCATGGGGCTCCCCACGGTGCCAAGCGCGCAAAACGCAGATGGAACGACCGGATAGCCAGCTTTTCAAGCGGAGGTTCGTATGAAACATTCAACTTTGAAAGGAACTACTGTAGGTATTTTAGACTCTATTACTAACCAAATGAGCCTTATACTGCATATCTGTACCATGAGAAGAGCACAGTGGGGCAAGCGGAGGGCGGCGGTTCATCCCCAGCCTCCTTGTCTAGGTCCCTTACCAAAGAAAGCCACGAGGGGAAGGGTGATCGTGTAACAACGCGACCAACACATCTAAGTCAAACTCCCATCTGGGCGTCTATCGCTTTCCCTGGAAGGAGTCGGAATGCAGGTGATGGATGCGTCTCTGGCCCATTCTCAACCTACGTGGTGCTGCTACATCATTTTAGACTTAACTTGGAAACAGCAATCGTCCTTGGTCCAAGGGCACAAACATCGAAAACAAACACCTGCGCCTTCTGAGATGTGCTACCAACTTTGTCTATTTGCGTACTGTACACTACCGTGTAAGCGTGCAGCGTCTGAAAAGGCTGATAGGTGCCAGCAATCATCATCGATCCAGTTTATACGGTCAATATACTCAATTTGTACAATAAGATAGACATTTTATATAGTGGTTTGACCGATAATCTCGATCTCTGCTAATGGGGGAAATTATGGAACTTGATTTGGCTAACAGGGGTAGCCTTTTGGCTGATCGGATCTGCGGGGAGGTTCCTCGAAGACCCGAGGCCCCCGCCTATGAAAACATTACATCATCCCGTCTCCATCCGGCAGCTAATGGAGCACCGACATTTTGGTCCCAATTTTTCTTTTTTTTTTCTGTTTGTTTTCAAGCGCCTCCGAGATTTCAGCCATCCGCCTCAGACTACGGCTCAAGCCTCACTGCCTCTATTTTTCGTGTCACCTTTAGGCATATTACGACAGCCACCAATGTGGAGGATAGTTAGTTTTTCCTACATAGCCACGTCTTCGGTAATGGAAGACGGCCGATTTGAGCATATACACATAATGGTTAATGATCAGTGTGGATCATGTTTGGACGTCAGCCTCGACAACATCATGGCTTCGGCTGGCAAGGTAACGCCATGGGCGCGAGCTGCAGGCCCCTGACAGGGTAGCTTGATCCTCCAAGCCTATGATTGGTTTTGGCCTGCATAACGAACGACAACGGCCGGCACTTGTCTCCAACCTTTCGACTTTCACAAAACACGCCCGACAACTGGTCGCATGTTACTGCCAAACAAGTCATCGTTTCCAAGGTAGGCAATGCACGACGTCGGTCGCTCGAGCGACGGCCAGAAAAGGAAGGCTCTCTTCACACTGTCGCTACTCCACTTGGGTTTCCAGCTTTTGCCAATCTTTCTCGTAAACGCGATTCTTGTCCACTAGCCTTATGCCTGCCTATACCAGATCGTCAAAGATCCTCTCTCGGTTCTCATGCTGTGGGTCACGCCAAGCTGATATTGAAGTGACGTAAGGTTGACAGGGAGGAGCCGTAGTACGATCATCGCGACGAAGATGGTCCCAACGAAAGCTGGAAGCCCAAGTGTTTGGCCGGCAGCCATCTGCGGGCTTCACCGGTTACAGTAGCAGGTCGCCGAACCCATGGAGGCAGGCCCCCCGCTCATGTCACTGTGTCACCAAACCGCCTATACGCTAACCAACTCTCTGTCGTCACGAAAGTCGCCGGTTGGTGTGATGTGTTTCTTGGAACGACCCCGGCCAATGAGGTGTTATGGCAGCATACTCAACATCGGCCTTTGGTGTTACAGCTCACTTGCATATGCATCCACGAGCATATAAGGCGCCCGACCTCCCGATTTTGTGTTGTTGTTTCCCACCACCACGTTGTCTCAACAGGTTCACAAGGCATATATACCGTCCTAGTTCCTAGTCGCTCTTCCCGAGTTTCACCTTTAGAGTAACTCCTTCGCTCAGGTTACTCAAAGACCCTCGTTAGTCTATAACTGGACGATCGCTTGCTTCTACGTGGTTCAAGACTCCTTAAGACAAAATGAAGGCGGTTCTAGCTATGTTGGGTGTAGCCGCCCTGGCGAGGGCCGGTGAAGACAAATATCCCACGCAACCCCCCTATCCGACAGAAGGCCCCATTTATACGACGGCAACCACATATGAGACGACCACTGTCTGTCCCATTACCACTACTCATACTAAGGGAGGCTCGTGAGTCGCAAATATGAACGCCTGAGAGTACCTCGTCTGGCTGCTAACCACGCCTTCAGAACATACGTCGACACTACCTACACGACCTCTATTATCACTGTGACCAAGTGCCCGGGTGGTGACTGTGGAGGCGAGGTCACTGTCACTGGTCCTCCCAAGACCGTAGGAACGACTACAGAGGTGGATATTACATACACCACCGTGAGTAGGCCGCCATCTCCTTTCGTTCCTGGATCTTTATGGCCTTTATGTCAGCTACTAACATGGAGATACCCAGGTCTGCCCAGTGACCGTCACACACACTGCCCCTGGAAAGACGGACTATGAAACATATACGACCACCAGCGTCTATGTTACCAAGGTCGAGACTACGCTCTATGAGACTGAGAAGGGTCCTGACGTGACCAAGACCACCAAAGATGTCGCGTACACGACCCTTACCAGCCTCTGCCCGATTACGGAGACCAAGACTATCGAGGGTGAGACCGTAGTTGTCACCTGGACCTCGACCTCTACCATTGAGCAGGAGGTCAAGGTCACCGAGACTGCGTATACTTCCTTCACCGTGACTGAGCATGTCAGCACTCATGTCATTGAGACGGTCAAACGCCCCGAGACGACATACGAGACTGTCTCCGACGGCTCGACGGTGTACGTGACCGAGACTGGCACTCAGACGACCTACCTTACCGAGGAATTCACCATCACCGAGACCATTCCCGTCACTCAGACCAGGGAGGTCGATGTCACCATCACTCACGAGGTCTCGGAGGGCGAGACCGTTACCGAAGTCCCCACAGTCATCGTCACCACGTCCGGCACCGAGGTCGTCTCTGTTCCGCCTGAGCCCACGACTATCGTGTCCCCCACGACTATTCCCACGACCCTGCCCACGACTATTTCGACCACGGCCGGCACCACCTCCGTCCCCCAGCCACCGGTCACCTCGATCCCCGCGGGTCTCGCCGCGCAGGCCACCCCTGCCATGGCAGCCCTCCTGGTCGGAGCTGCTGGCTTCGCCGCTCTGCTATAATTTTGAGTCGGTCATGAAACATCGACGTCATTAAACCCTCTTTCACGATGTATGACAAGTCGGTTGGGAAACGGGGGTTTCGATTCGGTATTGGATGTATGATGATATCATGAACGGCTGTCACAGCACCGGCGCATAGGCAGGCATATTCACTCGTTTGGACGCTTATACACAACACATATTGGGAGGGAATCTTTCTATCGAGGACTAATCGCCCTCTCATCAGGTTAATATTCGGTGCATTGTGGAGGAAAGGGCGACATTCAAAATCGCCTTTATTAATGAGCGGACGTGTTATTAAAAATTGCTTCTTGTACATAATATTTAATTATTCATCCTCATTATCGGGTAAATCGATCAGATAATTGCAAACCTGCCGCCTGTGCTAATCAGTCACTGGACTCTACCTACTACGATAAGATGGCCAGCAGCCCAGTTGAGATATTCCCTCCCCTATCCTCTCCTCCCTGCTTTTGCTCTGGCACGTCTGTTCACAGGTGCCGACTTTTCGATACTGCCCGACTCGTAAAAATCCAGCGCCACGTTCCCGCCCAAAGCAGGCTATGATCTCCGGTGCGACGGATCAGCGCAAAAGCAAGAAGAGCCATCCTTCCCTTCAGAATCCACACACCCTCCGTCGCCGATACGAGGTCGATCTTCTGGGTCGCGCTCGCATTAGAAACTCTGCTGAAGCTTCTTAGTGGCCCGTCCAAGGCGTGCTAGCGCACGGCTACCCAGCCAACGCAACCTTTGGCCCCCCTCCCCTCCTGCAGTGGCTTAGGTATGTAGGTACATACGCTCAAACCCTGGTTTTATTGTGGGGGTTTCATGTAAGTAACTCCCGCGATCTGTTTCTGATAGAATACGCATCTTCCTATCTTGATTCTAAGTTAATTGCTTCGCAGTTAGAGAAATCGACACATGAGGCAACAGGTGATAGTCAGCCCACGGGCTCCATATATACTAGGCTCCTCCCACAATAAAGCAAGGGGTCGAGTGTACTGCGCCGGCGCGGACTTGGGCAAGCCATGAGCGCAACACCTCGTATACCTACATAGGCGTGCTCGCTATTGAACTGTAGGCTCGGCCACGTACTTCCCAGTTGCATGTTAACAGGCGCAGTACCCATCTTGGGTGGACTGCGCTGGTTGAGTTCTCTGATGTTGGGCGGGCTAGCTGGATACATAGCGACTTAACTAACCCGATCGTTAGCTGGCTAAAGCTAGGATCCCGGGCTGGCTAGCCGACCGAATGACGTTAGGACCGAGCAGGCACTATTGTGTGATGAGTTTTTGATTAAGCCAAGAACATCCTCGGGCAGGTTGCATGTAGTTGTATCCGATAGACGGCCAAAAGGCGTCATCACAACAATACTTTGTAGCTACGCCAAGCCTCATTTTTTATTCGCTCAGTTTGACCCAATCAGTTTCCTCTAATAGAATACCCTTAGCCCTTTAGGGCTGTTAGTGGCTAATATTTTCCGTTTTAGGGCAACGCGTCTGCTAGCAGTGGCCCTAAATTGTTGGTACTGACGCCTTTTGTGGCCGTCTAGCAGACAGTTACCACACGTAGTCCCCCGACAGCATCCGCGCTTCCGCTTGCTACCTTACCCAAGTGCGCGTAGCATGAGAAAGGGTAGTGAGGGCGCGGATGACAGGGAGGGGGGGAAGGACCTGAGATGATTGATCGGCCATCTACCACGTAGACTCGCAGGGGGCTACTGCTGTCCTATAAAGCGTCGAAGCCTTCACCGACCGTTCTTACATGAGGAGATCAACGGCAGGAGATGGGCGCAACGAGAATACGCGCCTACCTAGTCGGGAAGGATAAAGAAAGAAGCAAAGCAGTTCGTAAGAACATCATCCAGTGGAATAATCGAACAAAAAACACCCCCGCAAGTCCAGTAGTCCGATATGACGTTAGTCAGCCAGGGGTAAAATCAAGCTTTGGGGGAGCCACCAAGTTCGCCAACCCGGGTCCCGCTCGCCCGCCCGGGCCCGCTGGAATGTCGTTGTATGGGTGCGGCGGTCGGTAGGAAGTGTCGGTCAGTTCTTGGCGCTTCCCCAATCCCTCGAAAGCAGACCTTCCAACTTGGACTCGGCGAGTGACGTTTGTTGGCGACTTTTTTCGCCTACCCAGTCGTCTGCTGTATTGTGTAATATCGTCACGGCTCTTCGACCACCAAACTACCTACCACACTTGTGTAGGTACGGATATCGGTGGGGCGACACTGTGGCCCCTACTTGGATTAAAATCGACACCTGCATGGGCGCATGCAGTGGACCCCGAAAAACCGCGCGAACGCATTGACGCACGACCGAACGCACGCAGCACTTGGAGATGGTGTAGATCGACGCTTTCTTTCCTTGATCTTAATTCCTCCTTTTCCCATTCTTGCGAAGCCTGCGTTAGCTGCAAACCCTAGCTATTATTCGCAGCTGGTAGTAAACAGTCAAGTCGTGGACAAAATAATTGACAGCCCCACACTGCTCCAGAGCAAATTGTAAAAAGTCAACCAAAACGCTTAAAACGAATTTATTAATTTTGCTAACTTGCCTTTTATTGGCTTATTGAGTAATGTATATTCCTGAGTCGGCAAATATATAATGACTTATTCATTAATATCGTTCTGCTAACCTTTAAAAGGGTAAGAGTAAAGTGCGACATTTATTTTGTCCACGACCTGACAGTCTCAGAAGTCGCTTGACTGCCACCCAACAAGCGGAGTGTTATTACTAGTTTCCGGATCTCGGTATGGGTTCCGGTCTCATCAGCCCATGCCAGCCAGCACCGAGAGACCCCCTCTCTCCGCCGAGTCCCGTCACGCATCGCATCCCCTTTAATACCTAGTACCATCCGCTATAGACCAACCTAGCCCACGGCGCCGGAACGGGAATCTGGTGATGATGTATTACTCATGCAACACCAAAGGCAAGACCTCGCATAAAGGTTGTCAGAGGAACAAGAACGCGAAAAGCGAAAGGTATCTATCAATCAAGGTCAATGGACGCAATTCCCCACAGTCTGGGGGCCGAACGAACAAACGCGGATGCAAACATTGGGGCGTTCATTATCATTACTCCGTACTGCACAGTACTACGAAACTGTGGTCTCGCGTCCCATCCGGCGGAGCCAGCCGAGAAGACCCCCGTTCATGGTGCGGGAACCCGCGTGCGCGCGGCTCAGCCTCCCTTGCCTTGCCTCGTCGCCGAAGCAACATTGAAAAGCCACACCATATACGAGTCCTGCATGTATGTGTAGGGCGACCGCCGCCGCGGTCAGAGCAACTGTGCTGTAGCCAATCAGTAGTGCGCGAGCAGATGCTCTTCGGTATCGACTCACTATTATCCCTCTAGTGGTCTCGCGACGGAGCGGCCGACCGACGTGCACCGTTATCGCTCTATGTGATGCGGGTGCGGCTGCGCGTACTGATGAGTATTTTCAGAAACAGAAGTCTAAGTATCTGGTCAACTGAACGATCCTAGATATACTGGCGGCTAATAACGTCGGAGTCCGCTTGACGGCTGCGTACAGTCCTTCATTTTCTTTTCTTTATTCTTTCTCTTGTGTTACCTACCCACGAACGGACGGACGAACGGCAGGTACCTAGTGTGTGCCCGGCTATGGATTCCTCGGGGTGGAAACAGGAGGGAGGCACTAGCCCTGGCGGACGACACCGTTGCGCCGTCACTATCACAGGAGTCGTGCAAGACACGACAAGAAAGCCATCGCCGGGGCGGGGGCTTCCCTCGGCTGCGCGATGCGACGATGGGTAGCCGTGGGTATGTTTCTAGTTAGGTAGATATTGTTCGAGAAGAACCGGTAGGTGTCACAGGCGCGCGGAAGGAGGGGGGAGGTGGTAGCCTGTCCCCACACACATGCATAACTGCATACCCTACCTAGGTAGGTGCCTACCCATTGTCAGGGGCGTGCCCACCAGGTTGTCTGTCAGCCCGTCTGCATGTGAAGCCACTCTATGTGTATTCTAGCCACGATACGCCGCGATACGGGCCCCGCATCCATCAGCTGTTGCCCTGGCAGCAGCGGTCAGTCAGCCAGTCAGCCAGCCAGCCCAGCCTTCTGTCTGATCCCCCTGATCTGCTCCGGTCTGACCGAGGGCAGCAGTAAGACACCCCATGCACCGCCACGGACAAACAGACAGACAGACAGACAGCCTTACATAGACTCGAAAGACAGTGTCCCAGCCACCAGGGTACGTTCGAAAGGATGGATATCCTCCGCGCACATAGTAACACAACGTATACTCCCAATCCTCCTCCCGGCCGGCCATCTTATGCGACGTGCAGGGAAAAGACATACGCATATACAAACTCAAACTCCACGATGAAGGAGGTGGCAAAGTTTGCGTGCGCTGTACGCTTCGTATACATCAATCTACTTACGTACCTAATCACCCCACCGAACATGGACCGAACCGAACTCCAGACAGGGCTTCTTCTCGCGGTACGATGGTGATGATGATGTTGGAAAACAATCAGTGCCGAGGACCGTAGGTAGGTAAGTAGATAGGTAGTGTAAGTAGCATCGCCTTACTCTTCGCCAGCTTTTTCTTTTCTCCTTTTCTGCTGTTTGTCACCTTTGATCCTGTATGCTCAAGGGGAAGAGCAATTTGTTCAAGAGACAGAAAGGTGTTCGTTGTCTCCAAAGGCGAGCGATGAGCAGCAGCAGCAGCAGCAATCAGTTTGGCAATTACAAGCCTTTTGCGGTTTCCGCCGAGGGACGGCCGGTAGCCACGATTTGCCCACCAGGAATACAATATACTTAATCATGATGGGTGGGTGGATGGATCTGGAGAAGAGATGCAAGCGTAATTCCTGCCTGTCGGTCACGTAGTCCAGGTCACAACCACCCCCCCCCACCTGCCGGACGGCACACCGCGAAAGAGCCGTCCATAGCGATCCGAGCTTCCCACGAAGACAAGTCTTACATGTTCCGGGTCAGGCGGGATAGATATGCTTGCGTTACACAAAGCCCTGTTTCTCTTCATTTCTCCTCATTATCGTGAAAATCCGAGGCAATACATCGTCCAGCCATCTTGACCTTCGCGTGCGCACACCCGCCCTATCCGCTGTAACCACCATATACGCCACAAATCCATGCATGAACAGGTGCGGAATTCCAGCCCGCGCCGTTGGAAACAGTATGCCGCTGGCCTTTGCAATCCCACCACGATCTTCTAGTAGGTACAAGAAGTTCTAATGCAAGCAGCGGAGACACATGCAAGAGCAATGGACAGGGGCCCTCGACCATCCCGAATCCTGGTAATACTTCGTTTCACGAGATCCCCCAGTCTGCGGTATGTAGCATGGCTATTATCGGCGAGCGTTGCCGAGCTCAAACCCGTTTTCCCGAGCCGGACGAGTCCAATGCGCTCAGCGCCTGGTTAAGCGGCATCACCCTCAGACTGCGCCCGCGTTTTATGCCGGCGCCCGTCGCATGAGCATTCATGATCGTGGGACTGCGTGCGTCGCGCCATTTTCGGAAAACGCTCTTCATGTCTCGCGGAATGCCTTCTAACACGACAGTGGAGACGGGGACAAATGGCCGATCCTCCATTCCGGCGGCGAGAATTGCATACTCCTGAGCGAAGTCCAGGGCATTGTGGAACGATGTGTACTGGGACTGCGCGCGGGAGCCTACAATGATGTACATCTCAAAAAAGGCATCGAGAATGTAGATGCCGGTTGGTTTGAGGTCGTTTTGTGAGAATGGTGATAGTTCTACGATCTGTAAAGTCGCCCGTCAGCATGTGCTAGCCAAGAACGCAACGATATCTAGGCAGGAGACACGTCGTGGGACTCACCTGCTGCTTGCTGGCCGCATCCGAACAAAATAGCCTGCTGCAGTACTTATCGTAGCTCGGCTTGAGGCGCCAGTGGTCAGCGGATCCGGGCTTTGAACCGCCATCAAAGAGGCCCCAGAACCCTTCAGGTTCGTGGCCATCTTCGATCTCCTCCATTTCTCCGGAGAGGGCAAAGTCCATTCCTATTAGACGTGCGCAGCTTAATTCATCAACCCCGCTACCCTTGCCCTTCCACAGGTAACAACGGCCAGCCTGGCTAATGACGTAAGGGAATCCGGAACAGAGAGATGAGGGAGTGAAGTCGACCTCGTCGAAAACAACATGCCCGAGATGTCGTCTCCCACAGAGCATATGCGGCGCCAACGAATCATATTTGTTACCGGACCCGCGCTGCGTGATCACGATTCCACCCAGGGCTTGGATGAACTCGGGCGTTTCCTTGTTTTGCTGCAACTTGATTACCCTGCCACCTGCGGCTCGAGATTCTCGTGCCAAAAATATTGATGCGTCCCCGACCTCTGATAGGGGAACCTCATCACCAGCCCAGAAGTATACCTCAGTCGTCTTCTTGCCCGCTTCGTTGTTGAAGACGTGCACGCAAAGATACATCTCACGTTCGAATAGTGTCCGCTCACGATGACTCGAGACTGGTACCTTTTTGCCATCCGCTGAGAATTGGAAGAGTTGAGCACTCAGGGTTTGGACTTTGGGCGCTCTCGGGTTGGGCCTGTTCATCAGTAGTTCTGCGGCGTCGACATGATAATCCCTCTTTGGGCGTTCAGGGCCGAAGAAGTCCTCCAGAAGGGTCGAAACGTCCTCTGCTTGCTTTGTAGGCGACCGCGATCGCACGGAAGTTGGAGGAGGTGACTTCGGTGTGGGGGTTGGGGTGGGTAGTGGCCGTGAGGATTGCTGAGGCTCCGCCGGAAGTGGACGGGTAGGCGACCTTGTAGGATCCGTGCTGGTAACTGCTGGCGGCGTGGGCAATGGTCGGCTCCCAGACGTAAGGATACCTAGGGCCGCCCCTACAGCCGGACCCGGCTGTTGTAGCGGATTCGGCTCATTCCTGTCTGTCGAGGGTTCTGTCTTTGGAGATAAACTTGTCGGATCGGGTTTCGACCTCGGAAATTTATCCACAGGGGGCGAACCCGGTTGCGACGACGGAGTACCAGGACTAGGTAGCTTGTCCAAGCTAGGCTTTGGCTTCACCGCCGGCGGGAAGCCTGACCCCCGTGTCGCGGATTTTGGAGATTCTGACCCAGTGTCCTTCGGCGTAGCTTGGCTAGAATTATCAAGGAATATTGACATCCGTTTTGTATCCAGTTTCCTCGGGGACGGTGGCTGCGCGTCCGCCTGCTCGGGTTCACCGGTTCCTTTAGTAGGTGACGGGTGTCTCTTCAGTGCGGCGAAGGCGGCTACCTGTTCATGGATCCTCGTAGACGGACCAGATTCCTTTGCAGGTGACGTTCTAGGACTGGGCAGATCCCTCGCATTCTCGACCGAGGTATTCAGCGACCGCATGGTTGGTCTCCGGGCGCGTGACGTCTCTTGCTGCTTGATAGCGGCAGCCTTGAATTCGGTAGTTACTTCGCTAGATTGTCTTGATTCCGGCTCCTTTGCAGCGGTAGTTGGGGCAGAGACAGAAGTTGGTGCCTTCCTCTTAGGTCCTCGAGCGCGATTCTTCGTCATATGCGTTAACTTGGGTCCCGAGCCAGCCTCGTTGCCATCGCCGCCAGCTGAAGAGCCCGCCTGCGAGTTCGCCATTGGTGCACTACCAATAGGACCCGACGACCCAGGAGGCCCTCGAGCAAGAAGACCCGCGAGAGCGGGATTGAATCGGTTGGCCAAAGCACTGCCCGCGAGCTTTCCTGGAAGACGCCCGGGCGCCCTCGTCTCATCCTGGGACGTGGATGTGGGTGATGGCACACTCGCTGGCTTTGCCCCAGAGGCGTCTTGAATCGAGCCTTTCCTCCCAGATGGACCAGACCATTCTGGTTTGGTAGGTATATCCTGGACAGAATCGCGCTTCAATGCCGCGCTCGATCGCTTAGGATCAGTCGTCACGCTGTCCACTGCGGCCGAGTCTTCTTTGAATGTCCCTGTCCGTTGGAGTTGAAACCTCTTTACCAACCCTTCAGGCGCAGGGTTTTCGCTTGCAATACTATTGTTACGCGCGACCCCTCGACCCTCCGACTGTACTTGCTGGAACTCTTTCTTTCTAGCAAGAATCGCCTCCTTGAAT
The DNA here is from genome assembly GCA_004155055.1 of Monosporascus sp. CRB-8-3. NCBI lineage: Eukaryota > Fungi > Ascomycota > Sordariomycetes > Xylariales > Monosporascus > Monosporascus sp. CRB-8-3. The sequence goes on from QJNZ01000084.1 coordinate 84,239, forward strand.
TCATCTTTGCGCTCCGTCTTCTGAGGTCCGCCCGTAAGGTTCAGGGCAGCCTTTCCCTTCATGATATTATCCTTGAGCTCGTCTGGAGCTTCGTAGTGCTGGGTAGTAGTCTTTCGAAGCTTGCCGAAGATATTCTTGAATTCGGGCTCCTGGGAACTTGTAGAACTACTTGGTGCGTGTGCGGGCTTCAAGTTAGCCCGGAAATCTTTCTTGGCTTGCGTTTCCAGCTTGGTCTCCGGCTTGGTCTCCAGCTTTGGTTTAGCTTCAGGTTTTGGCTTGAGCATAGCTGACGGAGCAGTGGTGTCGGAGTCATTAGTTGGCTCAGCTTGAGCGTTTTCGTCAGCTACGGTACTTGACGTCGCGGAATCGCTACGGACGCTGCCGAACGGAGGACGAGGGTTAACCACTGTAGGAGACGTAACCGGACTTTGAAATCCGCCCAAGGGAACGGCTGGTTTTGTGGCGACACCAGGAGCGGAAGACCTCATAAGCCCACCAATACTAACTTGGTGTTTGTGCGAGACGGTCGAAGATCTGGTTCTTTCCGCAGTAATGTTGGGGTCGGCAGCCTTTTGCGCTTTCATTTTCTGGATCTCCGCCATCCAAGCTGGCTGATTAGGAGCCGTGTGCCCAGTTTTCGGCCTGGGTGTTTCAGGCTTGTTCAATGCCGACTCCAACCAGCTAGATTTGGTAGGGCTCCACCTCCTGGGGTCCATAGTCTTCGAGGGACTGACAGGAGGTGTAACATTATCTTGTCCCTGTTCTAGCGAGTCCGATGAGGCTTTAGTGTCGGGATCGGAGGACTTTTTGATGTCGCCCGACGGTTGCTCTTCAGCCGGAGCGTTCTCCTTGCCTTGACTTGAAGTCGGTCTTGACGAAGGTCCAGTGGATAAATCCCTGGACGAGCTACCAGGCCTTGATCTTGTAACTACGCCTAATTGGCTCAAATCCACACTGGCCCTGTTCGACATCGGGTTCCCGCGCTGCAGGCCAGAGGGCGACTGCACACTCCATCTCTTACTGACGCTATCGGAGCGCTTCATCATTGCACTCTGTACAAACCCCCCCATTCCTTTTGTGGGCGATACCGGCCTCTCAGTCCTTGTGGGCGAGGTCCGATCCAACGGAGACCCGAAGGTACTCTGCCTCACTTTCTCGTTCTCGGCGTCCGGCTGGGACGCTGCGGTGGGTGGATCAAGTTTTTGAGCGCTTGACAATGATAGAGGCGAAGCAAGCTTGTCGGGTGATGTGGGAGAGCCGGAGGGAGGCTCGGCATCTTCTTTTGGTGAGTCGGTCGAGGTGGTACGAGACATGCCCGGAAGCTGCGTCTTTGCGGGAGAGAAATCTGCCCTTTGTTCGTCTTCTACCTGGCTACGTCTATAGGCGGCGGAATTAAGCCCCCTATCAGCGGTCTGGCGGAACCAGGAAGGGTCCTTGTCGGAGAGCGCTGAAGCAATTTGATCCCTCGAAATGGTCTCAGACTCGGAAGCGGGTTCAGACGGCGTGTTCGAGGAACGAGCCGCGTTCTCGGCGGCCATCACGGACAGCGGGCGGCTCCGGGAGCGTTCAGAGGCTTGAGAGTTGGGCCGTCTCTGCCACGATAGTCCTCTCGCAGCGGAGTCAGTCCGGGTTGGAGTTTTCTCCTCAGCATCGGACGGCGGTTCGTTCTCCTTCGAGGGCGACGTAGACAATTCCCCACGGGTGGTCATGGGCTCCAGCCGGGGTGAAGTCTGAAACGGAGGGGTTGCAGGAGGTCCAAGGACAGGGGAAGAGTCCAAGTCCAGACGGTCGGAACCACGGATTGTACTGTGACGCGCCGAAGGGGGTGGGGTATTTGCGGGTGAGGACTTCTGAGGCGAAATCGACCTGGCGCGTTCTGGTAACAATACGTTAGATACTGGATATTTTGACTGCACCGGATAAATCGGAAGAGAGGGAGGGGTAGCGGCATGAGAATTATGGCATACGAGACGCTCCCAAAACGCTGAGTAAATCGTGGAGAAAAGTACATAAAATGAGAAGTCTGGAGGAGGTGATTGTTTTACTTGCAATCAACTCTCTTTTGTGAACTTTAGGAGCAGAAAAGAAAAATAAAGTCTTGTATCCCGCGTACCTCGCCGACGAGCTTGTCGTTCTTTCTTTTCTTGCAATATCTTTTCCTCCAATTCTCGGGAGCGCTTCTCGTCTTCTTCTATCCGTCGGTCGCCCAGCTCTTTGACCTGTTCAAGAAATCTTGATACGTCTTCCGACATGGCTCATGTGTTTGCGTGTTGTTGATATTACACGGTAGAAAGTGTAGGGGAGATGGCGGTAGCGCGAAACGGTGACAAGGTCGAGGTGGGACAGGTGCGCGTTGTCGTTTTGAATAATATTTGTGAATAGCCCCCTCCCAACGACCTCTCGTATGGCATGGAGAGGTTTTCCAGCGTATAGAGTACAGCTCTGGAGAGTTGGCTGGCTATACGATACGCAGGACAATGTTTATTTGAGGCTCTGAATTAAGTGGGAATGTTTCGTTCTATATTATACCAGTCACGTTGGGCTGTTCCCGGTGTTGAGGCTTAGGTAACTCCGAAGTACTTTAACCCGCAGACCGGGATCCCTTCCAATTGAGTTTATTTCCAAGTCGTCCCAAAAGGTAAGAACGCTTAAGGGCATTGAGAAACCATCGACGCTAGACCTATTCTGTCCATTAAAGTGGAACCATATTGACCAACTACCCGGAAGTACTACAGCAACGAAGTGTTAGTTCTGCGGCGTCGGGCAAAGTCAGTGGATCTTTTTATCACGACATTGGTGCCTAATTAGAAATGTAATCACTCCTTATTGCAGTAGAATTGAGCGTCAAGTCAACATCGAAGCCCTCACCGTGATGTATGCATGTCCAGATGCGGAGCCGAGGGGAGTTAAATAGGGGGATAACCTTGAATTTGTCTGTCAGCGGTAAGTGACGCTTAGGCCAGTTTCCGAAACAATCAGCATACCTACTTTGTACAGTACTGGTACATACATAGATGGACCTACTTCATTTCAAGATATGAAACGGCATGCTGTTTGAACCGTGTCTACTACAGCATCTCTCACTCGTCTGGCCCCGTGCAGTGATCCGATGCCCAAGCAGTAGAGAGTTCAAGTCCGCTGGCCATTCCCACATTCACAAACCGTCAAGTCGATATTTGAAGTAGGTAGGTAGCGCTTTCGCAAGCCGTACATAGTCAATACAAGAAAAGCCGCGCCTTAGCATCCTCCACCACCCACGCGAGGCCCTCCCTGAGGTTCTCGCCCGTCATGGCGCTGCACCTGAGGACGTGCCAGCGGTGCGTCCGGATGTCCTTGAGCCTGAGGCCCTGCATGATCTCCGTCTCATCCATACAGCCGTCGACGTCGGTCTTGTTCGCGAACACGAGGAGGCTGGCCCCGGAAAGCCGCTGCCGGACCGGAAGAGTCGCTCAGTCAGCCAGTCAGTCCAAGTATCTCTCCCCTTCCCGGACTCCACTTCTCTAGTAATGGTAGAGAAGGCAATGAAAAAAAACCCAATGGGGAAGACGGCACAACACAACGCGAATGAGCGACGAACCTCTTCCTGCAGGAGCCCGTGCAGCTCCTCCCGACAGTCGTCTACGCGCAGCCGGTCCGTGGCGTCCACGACCCAGATCAGCACGTCCGTCTTCTCGAAGTAGTTGCGCCAGTACGAGCGCAGCGTCTTCTGGCCCCCGACGTCCCCTTTTTAATTTGCATTGCCGCGAGTGAGCCCGACTGAACTTCCACTTCCCCTTAGCTACACATATAGTAGTAGTAGGTGCTGCTTACAGATGTTCAGCTTGTACCTATTCGGAGACTGTCAGCGCCCGGGTGTTCTCCCCAGTGCATATATGCATGGACGTAAGTGTATGTAGATATGTAAATCCGGCAAGGGAGGAAGCAGAGCAGCAAGCAGCTTTATTAGGGAGCCAGGTCAGTCGTAAGGCACACACCCACCCCTCGTAATCAATCGTCTTGATTATGAACCCCAGCGTCGGGCTGACTGTGTTGACATCCTCGCCCATGATCTTCTTCACGATTGTCGTTTTGCCAGCATTGTCGAGCCCCCTGGTTAGCAGTAGGCCCGCCGTTAGCGCCGTCCAGACTCTGTCCGTCCGGTATTGGTCGAACAGGGGCTTCGGCGCCTTATTACTCACAGCATCAGGATCCTCATCTCCTTGTCCTTCAGCCGCGCCTTTCGGAGGATAGACAACATCTTCGTAGGCGTTTTGCCCCGGCGAGATCGAAGGTAAGGTATCGGATGAAACCTTTGCCCCCCCGACTCACAGACGTGGCATTAAATCAATGAATCAGTGGGCTTCACTTAACGTAGAATTCCATTCTGGGCAAGGCCGACGTTTTATTTAGCTCCGAACTTCGAAATTCTATCCAATTGTTGCCTACTGCACGTGATTTTTACAGTATGGTTCAATTGAGATATTGCGAACCTCCAGTTAGCGAGCGACTCGGATGCTCAATCCCAACCTGTGCTTTTTCTTGTCCAATTGACCTAGCGTACATTCTAAGGTAATCAATACACAAATTTATCAGCCAACATCAATCTAACTATGGGTTTTATGATGCTGATGGTCTCACCAGCCATAATATTCTGGTTCGCCATGGTAGGGCGACTCACCTTGGAATAGAGCATATACTTTATTGCGACTATTGAATAACGACATATAGTTCCACAATCTGTAGCGTTCCCCGCACTGGATTTCCTAACCTATCGCACTGCTTTCCTTCCTTGTGAATCCAGTTATTTGGGAGGGCTGTTATTCTGGGAGTCATTCTGGCGTCTTCTTCTTGGGACCCAAGCGCTTAATGGCTTTGAACTCAGCGGCGTCTTGCTGTCTTGCAAAGTCGTGAATGGGAGTTTTTCCCCTAGCCAAGTTCAACAGGTGCCTTTCGAAGGGACCCATACTCTCCTCAACCATAGTTGTTTGGTCAGGTACCTCTGCCTCACGTCCAACATATTCCCAAACCCAGCGCTATGGGCCAGTCGTATGGTCGAGTTCAAAACGGATATCTAAGTTATTGGGCGCGCCGTCACTTCTAGCTGGCAGGACGTCGCCTGTAGTGGCGGCTTCGTTCAGCTGGCCTGTGCCCTTGACGTCCGAAGGACCCCAAGCAGCTTGCATGGGAATAGGATCGCGGACGTTGATTTAGTGCCCAGGGCTTTTCCTTCTCTGTAGGTTGGAGTTCTTCGTAATACTTAATGGTCGAGCTGTGGAGTCTATCTAGCGCATCATCCAGGAATTCACAGCCGACAGAGGCGAGTTGGCCCATCGTCCCTATAGGAAGTACGAGTCTGATAATCTCAGGGGGGTCGTGTCATCCAGTGCACAGCTTTGCCATCCAACTCACATGCAAGTGTGATATCCGAAATGCCTTGGTCATCCATGCCACCACCGATATTGGTATGACTGCCAGGAAATCAGACTTGTCGAAGATCTGTCGTATCCCGTTGATCAGGTAGTCATTCCTACAGAGTAGCACTAAACGGACCACGCGTCTCGTCCAAGGCAAGTGCATGGAAGCCATGCTCGACCTGGGTGGATAACCTCGTGTTATACCATTTGAATGTACTCACAGTCAGTAGCACGAAGAGTATCTAAATGAGGGTTTACTTATTCATTATTGCTCGCGTGAATCCGAGCCAAGCGAGGAAGTCAATATCCGGGAAACCAAGACTACCAACAGTCTCCTAGACGACTATTGGAGCGCGTCAGCGTTCATGCCAGGGAACCTAGAATCATTCCAGAGCACGGTGCCAACGGCCTTGACTCTAATCAAGTGACCACTCCCTTGATCCTGTCGGATACGGCTGAGGTTTGCCTAGACAGATCAGCTTAGATAACACACGCAGATTGCAAGTTACTTGCTTGGACCAGTCTGTCCCTGTATTCCAGTGCGGCCTTAGGCCCTTTAGGCTTGTCTGGGAATGGTAACTGAGGAAACTCATCATTGTAGTCTATGTTCATCCAGTTCTGCATGTCTTTGAAGACGGGATAGAAGTAGTCCATTCCCTCTCGAGTCAGCAAACCAAGATTAGATATCATTCCGGCGACTGCTCGAACCGTGTAAGCTCCGCGGCTGAAACCGATGAGAATAATCTCATCGCCATCCACATAGTTGGCACAGACGTGCGAGTACACCCCACGGACATTCTACCATTGTGTCAGATACCAAGCACATAGGAGGAGTTGTAGTCTTCAACCTCTGCTATTCCCGTGCCAAAGGCACCGCCAAGTACCTGCCCGAATAATTCCGAGTCTGTACCGATACCGGCATGATAGTAGATAGTCTGAAAAGTTCCATCAGGGCATTTTCGCTTGAAACGCCTGGAGATACGGGTGACATTCGACGGAACCTGGAGCGTCGGAATCCTCTTGGATGAAGATGACTTAACATAACCATTGTCCCTGGCAACAATATCAGCATCTTGTCAGCTATGCACCCTGACGCATCGCTTACGAGTCCAGCTATGTGCCATCACAACAGAAGATCATGCGCTTTTTGGTAATTGGGAACATGGAGGTCATCGCTGAAACCTGAACAGGCAGTGTGGCGGGAAAAGCTGTGTATAGAGTTCAGTAGCAGCTAAATGCCTCCATGGTTAGGAGGGGGGATCTTGAGGGTAATCATGATAGGAGATGCTTCAGTAGGTAGACCATTAAGAGCATTGCTTGCTGAAATTCCAGTTTAAGGCCAATCAGTCATGGTAGATTCCAAGAGACGAGAGAGGATGGACAGTTGCTTAGATGTGTAGCTGTGGCGTGAGGAAGGTGGGAGGAGAGTGTCCTGCATCTTGACTCCGGTGAACACGAGAGGAAGACTTCACCAAAATACAATGTTATACTTGTTAGACCTCCAAGAACCACTAGGAGGGTAGAGCTTGTGTTGCCCTTGACTGGATATAATGGAGTTCCAACCCTAATATGGCAGCCGCGATATCCCAAAGTCACAAAACACTTAAGTGATGCCGGCTACTTCCTATGGCATATCAATTCAACCTTCACAATTTCCGTAATTGAGGTTCCACCATGCTCTCAATCTCGAGCGATCCCAAGTGATAACCATTGAGAGGGCTAGTGCCACAAACTCGATCATTTCTTACCTTTGCACAGGTGCGCCCGGAGGATATCGGCTTATCATACTAGGTATGGTCCAAATGCTATTGGAATCGACCTAAAGGCAGAAATAGCCTGATATGTGACGAAGAAGATGGCAAGTGATAGTGATATCGAAATCGAGATTAACCGATTGGACGGGTTGCCTGCAAGACAGTTCTTATATCGAACCAGATTCTTGATGTTGAAACGAACGTAAAAAATTCTCAGGGGGCGCTGTGGCTTGGCGACGTGACGAAGTGCTGAAAACGTCGTCCAATAGCATTCGACAATACCATACTGCAGGCGTGCTTGGCCTGCACGCCTGAAATATGATCAGGTTACCCCAAGCTGTGGAATAAGATCCTTTCGTCGAAATCTCCGCGTTCAGCTCCGTCAGCTGAGTATCACCATATCAGACTGTAAATACCCCGCAGATCACTTTGAGCCTGTGCATTTTAAAGGCTGCCCAAAACTTGCGGGAACTCCCTGTTATGCGGTAGTACATTCATGAGTTCGCCCGAGAGAGTCCTGCGGTATGGAAGTATGATATTGCAGCGCAACGAAAACGGCGGTCCCTAACTCCGCACGTAAACTCCATACAATCCCTCACAGCTTAGACCACGCAAATGTATATGCCACTAGCCTTTGCTTGGCCCAGCTTGATGTATATGGTGGGTTCAGAAGTCACTGGATTCTCCTACGAACACGCTGCGTTGGTATTAGTCGTTGACTGCAAAATTGGCGTTATAATACGTGCGCAGTCATCCCTGCTATAGACATTCTTCAATGATTTTATCAACCACCTTGGTGTGGGGGTTGCAGCCTACACGACCCTACGCCGATGCCTGCAGCTTCCTCCTTCCGGGAGGATAGTAGGACTACATAAATACGAACCTGGGAATATCGTGGCTGGATTGACTTGTTCCCGTGGCTCAACCCCGCATCCACCCGTTCGCTCACATGGCCGAGCGACCCAAGTACAAGTACCCGGCCTAAACGCTATTAACAGGATTCCAGGTCACGTTTAATGAACTACATGTCTTTCCCTTGGCCCATCTCTTAGCAGACTACTACAAGCATGAGCACTTGTATCCACGAAGCTTGGAAATGGCAGACGCGCCAAAGGACTCGGGCGTCTCGCTCAGTACATTCTTCGACCGCTATAAACTCCCTTCGGGCGTCAAAGACGAATGCGACGAGTTCGTAAAATCGAGATTCCCCGAAGAGAGCTGGCCATGTCCCTTCCAAGGCTACTGCTCGTATACTGTCTGCGTGGGAACGGGAACTATCGTCCAGTTCAGACCTTTTGCTCATAAGCTTGACCTCGAGGTGATAACGACAGCTTGCGAGGTCTTTGGGACGCTCGCCCCTGAGACCGATTACCTCGGAGAATTGGGCCAAACCGGATTGCACATCTATTCTATGAGAAGGTTGCCGGGGGTGTCGCTGATAGACCTCCGAGTGGATAATGACCGTTCAGCGCTCATGGCAAGGCTGGAGAACGTGGTCAGGGATTTTGCCCAGCTACAAGCCATAAGCTGGAGACATGCGAAAGTTAATAAGGATGTCACGGAGAAGCGGACTGTAGGCTCGTCGCTCAAGTGGCGGCTTGAGCTGATGGCTGCCCGTCTTCCCGGTCGGTTCCGTAACATCGTCGCCTCCGTGTTGGCTGACTTGCCAGACATTGAACGGTTGCCATGGGCATTCAGCCACGGCGACTTAATTCCTGCGAACGTCATGGTCTGCCCGGAATCGGGGAAAATCTTGGGCTTGCTCGACTGGGCCGAGGCGGAGTATCTTCCATTCGGCGTCGGCATGTACGGCCTCCAAGAGCTCCTAGGGGAAGACAAAGATGGCCGCTTCGTGTTCTATCCCGAAGCGAAATACCTCCGCGAACAGTTCTGGGGCGAGCTCATTGCCGCGATCCCGGAACTTTCGCGAGATCCCAGGAGGGTCGCCACCATCAAGAAGGCCCAGATCTTAGGCATCTTACTATGGCACGGAATCGCTTTCGACAATGGCAAGCTTGACCGCGTTGTCGAAGAAGGCAAGGACGACGCGGAAATCGGGCGACTCGACGCTTTCCTCCTATCCCCACTGGGATCCAGTTCAAGAATACTGCAAAAAAACGCAATGATGTTGGGCTCACCATTCGCAATGGTTCGGACTATCTGGTGTGGAAATCCGTGGCGCTTCTGACATCAAATCATGTTCCCAGATCAATGCATTTTCATCAACGTGGATGACCTGGCCAGGCGGGAGTGCCTTACCTCCTATTATCTTTGTCTGCTACTCTCTGCATCATGTTGGCACCAAATAGCGTTAGAGTAGAAGTGGCTACAACAGAACCCAAACAACTCATCCGTCGGTCCCGAGCTCAGAGTCTGCCAAACTTAGTAATTCAAAAGGCCAGAGCTGTGCAAGACGTTGTCTAGTTTCTGGCCTGGCGATACCCGGCACAAGTAGGAGTACTCGGTCAGTTCTTGGGGTTATTCAGCACGCAGATGGAATGACCTGTTGAGATGCGCTGGAATTGGTGGTCCAAGGGACTGCTACACAATGTTGCCTGCGACATGGGACCTGGCATGCTCACTAGAGGTCGAGAATAGGCCATGGACTACGTCATGATTGGCCGCTTTAGGATGAGCGAGAGCAACCATCTTACAGAACTGGTCGTTCGTCGACATCCTCGCTTCCCATGGAGTGCTGCCGGGAGTGCCCTCGGAGTAGAAGCGTCGCATCGGCTTCACGATAAGCGCATAAAACCCCGGGGCCCAACCCTGCGAAGCAGCTTCTCCGTCAATTTCATCATTGTTCTTCATACTTCTTAGACAATGAGAGAGCCGTATGTAGTTTAACCCCACAAGTCGAATTGTAACAGTGTGTGGCCTGGTCATCATCGACCGTCCTGCTACGATGCAACCCAGCCAGTATCGCGTCCGGGCTTGTCCTGCCATTTACCCTCAATCTGCCTTCTAACAACCCCATCTCCCCGAATAGAGCGGGCCGAAATTCCTATAAAGTGGCATTTAAGTGGAACTCCTGCAACAGCGCATCATCCGCCGGTAACCGTGAATCTAGCTACTTAGTAGTTATTGCTCGATACGGCCTCTACGTATCATAAAAACCCCGAGGTCCTAACCTCCTCGGGCGGTGGCCTCCGCGCCGGCATGACGCCAAGCGCCGCGAGCGCGGCTCGCAGGTCTGGTAGGTCGTCCGCCGAGGTGGCGACCCATGCCCACCTGACGACGCCACCTTCAGGGCCAGGGCCGGGAGGGTCGACGGCGAAGGCGCCGCTCGTCTGCCATCGCGTGCCGCTCTCGGCGGGCCGGTTCCAGATGCCCTCGTCGCTGCCGAGCTGCAGCGTCCGCCACAGAGACCGCGGGTTCAGGACGTGCCAGGCACCCGAAACGCCCA
>QJNZ01000084.1:94801-172585 GCA_004155055.1 Monosporascus sp. CRB-8-3
AAACGCCCAGTCCCCACTGCGCGTACAGTTCACGCTCGTAGTCCACCACGACATGGACGTCCCAGTTGCCGCCCACCCGCACCACCCAGCGCTCCGTCGCCTCCGCCGACGCGTGTGACACGGCCACGAAGTGCACGCCCGGGTGATGTGTCGAGAGCGCCGTGAGGGCCTTGAAGGTCTTCTCGGCGACTGCGGAACAACGTAAACAAGGTGAGAAAAAGCGGCGCTCAGGTAGGGTTTGAACGCAGGTGTATGTATGTCGATAGATGATTGGATACCGAGGTAAGTAGGAGATATAGATCACTTACAAGGGTCGCCACAATGGCGCAAGAAGACGATGATGGTGGGCTTGTCTGCGGGGAGCAGCAGGTTCGGATTCGTGGGTGCTTTGGAACCGACTCTAGGCAAGGGCGCCACCTCCTTGGTCGGTGGTGTTTTCCACGATTCCCATTCTTGTAGAAGAGTGGACTGGTTGTCGTTGTTGTAGCTGTTGGACATCGCTTGATATAGCTTATTAAGATATTGCCTACTCGTGTTGTGCCACAGGAAAGAAGAGATATTATAATACTGCTTTCTGTAGGATATAATTTTACTACAAAGTACGCTACAAGATATCTTCGCTGGAAAAAGTACAGATTTATGTGTTTCCCGTTCACATGCTTCCGATCTTGAATACGGAAGCTGCGGATGACGAACATCATTCGATTGTGAATACTGTAATTGCGTGCCGGAGGAAGGTTGCGCATGCCGGCTGGTGACAGTTGCCCACTAGAGACTTCTCTAGCAGACTATATGGTAGCAAACTCAGCGATGCCTTACTCAACCAGCCTGCAAAACTTGGTACAAAAAGGGTATCTTCATTGACTTTCGAGTATATCTATCAGCAGATGTTGTAATCTGTTCATCGTCGTAGAGTCCAATAGAAAGGCAAGTATCGCAGCCATCTGCCATTTCCTTTAACTGGACTCTTGCCATCGGCCATGCGGGAGATCATCACCCTACAGCTTGGTCAGCAGAGCAACTACCTAGCAACCCATTTCTGGAATATCCAGGCAAGCAAAACTTATCTCCTCTCCAGTTATATGCTGGTGCTTTTTGACTGACACTTTCCCCAGGAGTCATATTTCACATATGGTGCCGAGGAGGAATCGCCCATAGATCATGACGTCCATTTCAGACCCGGCCTAGGCGCCGACGGTACCGAGACGTTCATGCCGAGGACCGTCATCTACGACTTGAAAGGCGGGTTCGGGTCTCTGCGGAAAATCAACGCGCTATATGACGCAGGCGATGACCCCTCATCCTCATCCTTATGGTAAGCCGGCACGCATCGTCCGTCTCCACCCTCCCCTCTTACCCAAGGAAATCTCAAAATTAAGAAGGAACTTATAATAAGAAATTTACAGGGGCGGCCAGACGGTGATACACAGACAGCAGCCGATCGAGCCGAGCGCGTATCAGGCGAGCCTGGACGCGGGGCTCGCGGCGCCGGGGCAGCTGGGGCCGGGCGACGTGCGGTACTGGTCGGACTTCAACCGGGTGTTCTTCCACCCGCGGTCGGCGGTGCAGCTCAACGAGTACGAGCTCAACTCGGCCATCATGCCCTTCGAGAGGTGGCAGTCGGGCGAGGAGCTGTTCGCCGCCCTCGACCGCGAGCACGACATCGCCGACCGCGACCTGCGGCCCTTCATCGAGGAGGCCGACCGCATGCAGGGCCTGCAGGTCATGGCGGGGCTCGACGACGCCTGGGGCGGCTTCGCCGCGCGCTACGTCGAGCGCCTCCGCGACGAGTACGGCAAGATCCCCATCTGGGTCTGGGGTGTGCAGGAGCCGGTCGGCGCCAGCTTGCCGAGGGTGCGTGCGGATTCATGAATCTCTTAATTCTCCGTGCCCCTAAACTTGCTCCTTATTGGAATACCCAACTCCACCCTGACTCCGTGCTTGCTTGCTGACTCTACCCCCGCGGACCAGGAAAAGCGCCTGCTGAGGCTGGTCAACAAGGCGCGCGCCCTCGTGGAGCTCAACCCGCAAGCGACGCTCGTCGTGCCCCTGGCGCTGCCGCGGCGCCCGCTGCCGCCCGGCGTGCGCGTCGACGCGTCCTCGCCCTGGAGCGTGACGGGGCTCCTGGCGGCGGCCCTCGAGAGCACGACGCTCTACACGCGACTGAAGACGACCGACCTCGCCAACTCGAGTAGCCTGGGCAACGTCGCGGACCTCCTGAACGTGTTCGGCAAGCAGACCATCGCGAACCTCGAGATGAGCGTCGTCGAGCCGCCGCGCCGGAACAGAGACGCGAACGGGCTCAACGGTGGCCCCGCCGCCGCCGTCAACGGGAGGGGGGCGGAGCTCTTCGCCGACGCCGGTCGCGACGCTTACGCCCACGAGGAGCACGTCTCCGAGTCCGGATCCCGGGACGGCGGCGGCGCGGTGTCGTTAGACATTGATCTTTCGTCTCCCGAGGAACTCGATCTGAACGGCCCAGGCGGACGGAGGGGCCGTCGGAAACGCCACGTCTTCAGCCAGTTCCTAACGTACCGGGGCCCAGAGAACCCCGAGTTCACAGGCGGAAATGAGAACGAAGCAGACTTGCAAGCGCAGCGGGGTGGCTACGTCACGCGGCGCCGGCCAAAGAAGGTCCATAAGTAAGTGCAACATCAGCATCATCCCTCCTCCCCCGTCCCCAAATTCCCGCCCTCGCCCTGCATAAGAAGTATTAACGACCGCAAAACGACAGCTACCACAGCGCCCTCGGGTTCCCGATCCTCGACAGCTACCCGCAGAACCTACTACCGCCACTACCGGAGCGGGGCGGCGGGGACGGCGGCGGCGGTGGTGGGAGGGCGGCGGTGCGCACGGCGCTATCGGCGGACTCGTCGGTGGCGGCCAAGGTGCGGGGCCTGCGGGGCGCCGTGGTGCGGTCCGTGGGGCTCGAGGACCGCGAGGCCGTCGGCGACGAGCTCGCCGACATCGCCGAGCGCTACCGCGAGGGCTGGTCGAGCGGGAGCGACGACGGCGACGACGACGACGACTGATTGGGCGTGGGAACGGGGGTAAGTGAATAAAACGGGGTGGGTCGATGGAGGAGGAGGAGGAACCCGTAGCCGAGTTAAAAGGTTTTCGCGTCTTGGGCGGCTGGGCTCCTATACCCCGAGTCGTCGCCACCGGTGCTGTGCGGCCGGCAGGGGATACACGGCGTAGTTAAGAAGGGCGTGCTACGCGCTCCGCAATCTCGGTGTGCTTGATTCTAGAATGGGACATGGCGACTCGTGAAAGGCGCTGGCCCCTTAAGACCCCTGAAGAGAGAGGCGTCGGCCGTATTGCGTGGTGGATAAGGAATGACCCGGAGATCCTGACGCATGCAATGCTATACATGTCTAATTTACATTCCACGTTACGTAGATCGAGTCGATTCAACGCTAGTAACTGCTGCTGCTCCTGCTGCCGCCAAGGAGACCGAGAGGTTCTGGAATGTAGAGCAAGGGTACCCGACTACCATTCGCCACGAAGGGTGATTTAACGGAGATTGTAGCATCACATACGCACACATACAGACACATACGCGGGGGGCAGTTCAGAGGGGAAGCAAACGATTGCGTCTATATACGAAGTCCTGCTGCCGCCAGACTAACGATATCGAGGCATCACCCCCAATTGGACGTAACCGAGAAAAACAAACACACGCGGCGATTGGACCCGACTGTGATTTTTGCAAACAGCGAATTGCACACCTAGATACCACTTTACCGCAACTTCGAAGACGGGACTTCGTAGGGAAAGCGTCGTAAGATGTTGGATAAGCTGAACAACCCGCCCTCGAAAGTGACCGCCATCGGTCAGGACGAACATGTGACGTTGCTGGCCGCTCAAACCCGCCGCCGCCAGACGCCATCCGATGGGCACACGTACACACACAAACAGTCCGATGGGTATCACCAATAGCAACCAGAACGACCCAACGCCATTTGCGACGCCGCTATGCGCCCTATTTCCCTGCCCTCGGTACCAAACCGCCCATTGCTATGGGAGCGTGGTATGAACTAATACTCTGGAATCCCCTGTGATAAAATGTTAGGCACATACTGCTCACAAAATTATGGGGGAGGTGGTGGGTCGTACTTAGTCAGGTCGAAACCGCCTTCCTCTTCTTCATCCTCGGCGATAATCGTGGCTGTCTCCTGCGTCTGTCCTCGCCCCGACCTGGTAGGACTGGCAACAGGTGATCGGTCGCCAGCGACACCGGGCGGGCTGCTGCTATTGGGGAAGCCTAAAGGCTTGGTCGGGCTCATGTCATAGTCCGGCTTGAAAGGTGTGCTGTTGATATCGGCATACTTCCAAAAGGGAGCAGGCGAGCTGGTCGGCATATGTTGGCTGGGCCGTTGGGCAGTGCTAGGAGGCGCGAGACGGGGGTGGACTTTATGGGGCGCCGGTGTGACAAAGGACGTGTTCTCGTCCTGGGCATAGGAGGATGAGAGGGTAGGAGGGGAACGTGGGAGACCATCAGAGGCGCCGAATGAACCAGAACCGTTCAGCGCCTTGCGAGGACGAGGAAGCGGACTGCCATCCTGGAAGCTTCCGGGACATGAGGGAAGAAACTTGCGGTCCGGTGTCATATGTGACGGGTCCACGGAAGAGGTCGGAGCCGGCGAACCAGTAGGCGATACTCTTCGTCTTCGAGCGGAGCCAACGTCCCGGGCTGCCATATCCTTGGGACCTTGCGTGATGTAGTTCAGCTGGTTCGGCTGATTAGGGGAAGAAGGTGCCGAGGAACCACGATGGCCGCCCCGGCCGCCCTTGTAGGCAACCCTGAACATGTCTTCCTTGGCCTCGGGCACTATCTCCCACTTCATACCCTTGCCCGGCTCGTCTGTTGAGCGGGGCGCCTTCGAGAACGATTTGTTCAGGGACAGATTATGCCGGATTGAGTTCTACAACCGGGTCAGCGCCGAATCTCCAGCACAAACGGTATGTAAGTGTGCCTTACCTGCCAGCCAGCAGCATTTTGATGCCTATAATATGCATAGTTATTGGTGATATATTGATAGATTCCAGCGAGATTTAGTTTGTGTTCTTCGGTGGCCATGATGGCCTGCGTGATCATCTGGGCGTAGCTGAAATGGGGCTTGATGTGCTTATTCTCATCCTTGCTCAGGTCCACATCACCCTGGTTCATGACGATCGCGCTCGAGGTGTTGCGGCTCGGAGACCTATTGTTAGGAGCTGCGGTTCGGCTTCTAGCCGACGGGGGGGTTCCGGGTCTCTTATAATCAGGAGGAGCGGGCGCAATCGGTTGCTGAAAGTGGCTACTCCGGGATGAGGGCGGCCTCGTAGTGTGCTGCGTCGAAGACAGCTCGGAAGAGGGCAGACCAGGGAGCGCAGTTCTAGTCTCGCGTACAGGACTTGATCTCTGCGGCTTCAGCCCGGCACGCTCGAGGTAAATGGGGTGGATGCGAAGAGAACTGATATTTTCCGGCAGCACGAACATCATTTCGACGCCGCCAGCTTCGATGACCTCGCCACTTGTTAGAGGATGAGGCGGGCCCTCCTTTTTCATAGGGGCGTTGTCGATCTTAATGCCATTGCGCCCCTTGACCTGGAGGAACCATCTCCCCGCCTCGGAATCAAAATAGATGGTAGCAGTCTGGCGAGAAAAGATCTTGCTGGGGCCCAGGTCAATGTGTACGTAGTCCTTGTCTTCGGGGTCGTATGGGCCAGCATTAGGTTCGGAATTCCGGCCGATATTAATAGAGAGGGTGGTGATGTAGTAGGTCCAGTCCTGGGCAGCTATCTTGGCATATGCCTCAATATCTTCGGTCTTTGCTTCATGGATGGCATTTGCATGATCGGTGCTTGCTTGGACCGGGACGCTATGTAGACGTTGGACGACTTGGGTAAGCAGACTAACTTCGTCGTTCCCGTTGGTGGGGTTGGCGGAGTGATCGATTGTAAGAAGGCTGGACTCCTCGTCCTCTACGGGTTCCGAAGAAGGCTCCTGGAGCTAGATGGATGGCGAATTAGTTGGTTGAACGGTTCCGGTTTTGTGAAGGGGAATCCCCAGTTGGTATTTACCTTCTTCCTGCGCTTTGCCGGTCGTGAGGGTGAAGACTGCTCGGGAGTGGCAGCAGTAGGGATAGGGCTCGGGCTGAGATCGCGAGTGCGGCGAGTCCTCTGGGAGGAGCGTTTTGACGAGGGTGGCATGGTTGTAAAGTGCTTGGTCATGCGACGCGCATTACATCACATTACAGAGGACAGTACAGGCCCGAAGCCAGCTCGTTAACTCGATACCGGATGCCTTAAAAGATTGCACAGGAAAATGCGCTTTTGTTTCGCGGGGGTTCACGATGCGCCCCGAAAATTCTCAGATGCGGCGCGCGTCGGCTGAGTAATATTATAAGGCGGAAGTTGCAATGTGGTCGCAAAGGCTGCCTCCCTGCCGAGCGCCAATGTGACACTTGAACAAGGGAGGAGGGGTAAAAAAATAAGGAGACGCGCCTATTCAGTGTAAATAGAACTTAGAATGCGACAATAAACCATAGAGAGTAAATCGCCAGTAGAATGAAGGCTGAGGTCGTCGGAAGCGGCAGACGAGGCCCGGGTGACGATGACGATTTATCGCAAAGGCCAACAGGGATGCATGCGCCAATGGGGGTACGATACAAATCCGTCAGTTACAAACCGGAGTTGCGTAATTGGGTAATTCGTGTTGGAAAGTGGTTGTATATCGAGATCAGAACTGCGGCAGTGAAGCGACTGTAGTGCGAAAGAATAGTGCCACAATATGATAGATCCAGGTAGACAAATATTGTAGAGAGGGTGATTCCCGGTGGTAAATCGACTTGACGATGGCTGGGTAACTGAGGGTGGGGGGGCTTTTTGTTAAAAATCGGGCGATCTTGTCGCGCTCTTGACTCGTTACTCATCCCTGCAAACTTAAGTCGCGTCGCTTCCCCACCATTTCCCATTAACAAAAAGCCATTAACAAAAAATTTATATTTGAGGAGACAGAGCCTCGTGCTCATCCTCCTCAGTCAGCCCCTCTACCTGGTTTCTGCATAAGTCCAGCTTTAAGCGATTTTTCGGTCTGGCATGCACTTATCCGCCCAACCAGCGTATACATACTTTGCTTTACCGTAATGCATCTTGTTAACGCATGAGGATTCGCCTCCAAAATACCGGTCCTAATAATAGCACATTATGGGCTATTTTCAAGACGGAAGAGAAGGTTAGAACGTCTACATCAATCCAACGCAGTTTCGGCTTTCCAGACACATTATATATCCTGGCCTGGTTTACAGCTTAAAAAA
This sequence comes from Monosporascus sp. CRB-8-3, assembly GCA_004155055.1. Lineage (NCBI taxonomy): Eukaryota > Fungi > Ascomycota > Sordariomycetes > Xylariales > Monosporascus > Monosporascus sp. CRB-8-3. Next base: position 102,103 of record QJNZ01000084.1, read on the forward strand.
AAAAAAAAAAAAAAAAACCTGGGGTTGCTATACGGAACCCCTACGACAGCGCTATTGAAGGCAACCACGGACAATACCTACCAAGTAGGTAGCCGTCAGCTCAAACAAAGGGCGCTGTAGGTTGTTGTATTACCTTCTTCGTGTTAAGGTGTCGTCTTAGAGTTCAAGTCAGCCTTGCACAAACTCTGCATGTCTCGAGTCTCTGCAGAACCTCCAGGCACCCGAGCGCCGAGGTGAACCATTATTTGTTCGGCTTTAGTATGCAGGTATCACGAGCTCCCGACCTCTGGGACTTAGTATTAGGTCCCGGTTTCAGCACTGGATCAGAGCTTAATGAGGGACTCGGCCATTTGATACCAATACTCCCTTTCTTTTCGCCTCGCAAGCGTTCTTAAAGTAGTATATTCGCCGTGCCAATGTAGGCTGCTAGAAGCCACCTGACGTACTCGTATACATGAAGCAACGTCCATATGCTTCGTAGAGTGATATGGTAGACTTCTCAAAAGTGCGCATAATATAAGAGCAGTGACCGGGCATAACGCTCTATACACATACAGAAACATTCGTTATGCCCGTCAAATGCGTCCATGCCCCTATCAGACCCTGCATAATTCGAAACCACAGCTAAGGAGTATAATAGGTAGCAAGATACCTATTTCCGGGAACGGGATGCCCGTCCGCAGGCCAACAATCCAGCCACGCCGGCCTCGCAGCACAGCACAGTGCCAAGGACATTGCATCGCATCGCATTCAACACAAAAAGTGAACGTGAACGAGTACCCAGGTTCTTGGCGACCGACCGACCAACCAGCTAAACTAACGCGAGAGACAAGCAAGTTAGAGTGGGGGAGGTCTATTAACGAGACAACGCGCGCCAATGGCGGCGGTCGTGAGAAAAAAGAGGGGAGCACCGGTTATGCACCAGTCCATCTCTCAGTCTTCTTTCTTTTTGCTCTTTCTTTTTATACGCGCCCATCCAATCCAGTCCGTGGTCCAGTATAGACAGCATAGGTGTGTGGGTAAACCAACAAGCCGAGCACCGAGATGGAGTTCCGGTCCCATCCCAAACCCCTGTCCCCGAAATGTGCCCGCAAGGGGGTGGTGGACGATCACCACCACCACACACCAGTATGTTTCCTTTTTGTATATACACCAGTCCACCAACCGACCGACCGACCGACCAACCAACCAGACCAGCCAGAAAGGACAGGAAAATGATATACAAAAGTCGCTTCCCGACGAGGAGCATACGCATTCCAAATCAACCAACCGGAAAATTGTCCTGAAGATAGCCCCCGTGTCGTGCGCCACCACCTAGCCCTGGTAGGTCATTCCGACTCATCCGTGTAACGCACGGTCCCAAATCCGAGGATAGCCGACCATATATTACATAGATACACCGTTATCTCGTTACCGTCTTCAAAGCCGTATGTTCATTGTAACATCGTTATAACACGCAGATTAAGTGGCCGCGCCGCCGACGCGTATCTTGGGCCCGCCACGGCCGGGTCGCTTCTTGGTGCTCTTCTTCTGCGAGGTGCTACCCTCGATGAACTTGATGAGGTCGTCGATGCTGCGGGAGTCGATGGCGGGCCTGTCCGCCTTGGAGGTGGATTCTTGGGCCGAAGCCGAGGCGCCGCCGCCGAGCGCGACGTTGCGTGGCGGGAACCGGATGCCCGCGCGAAGCCGTCGTTGCTGGGCGTCCTTATCGCGCTTGGCAATGGCCACGGCGTTCTGCGTAAGCTGCTCCAGCCACGTCTCGGCCTCCTTGGTGTTGTTATTCTCGGGGCCGAGCTCCTTCAAGAAGATGTTGTAGCATTCGCGCATTCTGGTCAGGGCCGCCTTGGACTCGCTGTCGAGAGCCAGCGCCTGGGCTAGCTGGAACAGCAGACTAGCGGAACTGAGGGACTGCTTGCCCATCACGCGCTCACAGACACCAAGGGCCTCTTCGAACCAGATGCGCGATTCGTGGTAAGCTTGCATGTGCTGAAGCATGACCGCCGCATTGTTCAGCGTCGTGATGGAGTCGGGATGATCCTGTCCGTAGATTACCTTCCACAGGTTGAGAGCGTGCTTAACGTACGTAAGAGCCGTCTTACTGTCGCCCGATGTGTGCACATACAAGCTCAGGTTCAGGTAGTAGAGCAGCGTCTCTGCAGAATCCATGCCGATTGTCCTCTCTGACACGATGACGGCCTTTCGCGCCAAGTCGACCGCGGCTTCCTTCTCGTCAAGTTGGTGGTAAATCTGAGACAGGGTGGAGTATGCGCGCGCAACCTCGGGGTGAAGAATGCCATAGATCTGCTCGTGGAGCGTTAAAGACTCCAACAGGAGCTCTTGACCGATCTTCCTATTGTTCTGCATGATGGAATGCCGGCCGCCTTCTAGGGCCTCCTCCGAAATCGCACTCTTGGGGGCAGAGTCTTTGATTATCGGTACGATATTGACGATATCATCCGCAGTGAAAGTGCACGGCGCACTAGCAGAGGAAGCAGTTGAAGCTGGTGAAGCCTCTCTAGCCTTCTTCTTCTTCTTGTTCTTGCTCTCTCCATTTGTCTGTCCATTCGCGCCACTTGGAGCGGCTCCGTTGGTCTTCTCCGCGGTCGTGCTGGGTGGCTCACTTGTGAACTGGAAGTTCTTGGCCTGCAGCTGAAGACCCAGTTTCAAGGAAATCTCACGGAGGAGTTGGAGGTGCTTCAACTTAGCATACCATTCTTGGTCTAGACTGACCTTGAAGCGGCGGGCCGCTTCGCTCTCGATTTCCTGCCGAAGGCTCTCAGGCGTCACATTCGCAAATGCAAGATCCGCCTCCGGATATAATGCCTTCAACGAATCATCAATATCAGCAGTAGGTTTGCTGTTGAGACCCGCGCCGAGGAGACAGTTGAGGAGATGCGCGATGCAAGCAGATGTCAGGGGCAGAGGCAGATACCGCAAGTATTTGCTTGCCACGTGCTTGAAGGCTCTCGAAATCACTTCTTGTAGGCAAAGGTCTCGGAGACGCAGGAGTCTCGGACCTTCGCAAAGGGACATGACCTTGCCGAGATAGCGCATATTGACACCGCGCTTGTGCAACATCCTGGTCAAGGAGTGACCATCAGTCGGGAAGGGCAGGTCCGAGGACTTGACGTCGTTGACGAAGTCAGGGATTACGTTATCACGCAGGTATTTGCATGCGTTTCGAACGTCCTCCTCGTCAGCGGCAAGCTGCTCCTTCTCTTCGTCGGTCTGAGGGACCTGACCGCTGAATGCGTCTGGGTTCAACGCAAAATAGAAGTTGGAGGTGTCAATCCGCTCTTGGTTTTCGTTTTCGGAGCCCTCTTTCTTCGGCTCTTCGGGCTTAGACTCTTCGTCCTTAGCACCCTCCTTCGATTCCTCAGTCTTAGCGCTCTCGTTCTCCTCTCCGGTCTTAGCACTCTCCTTCTGCTTGGATGATTCCCTATCCTCAGAGGCCGCTTTCTCGTCTGCAGATTTGGACTTTGCGGCTGCCTTCTCCCTTATACGGGCAAGTTCCTTGTTCACCCAGACAGTCCATTTCTGAGTTCTGAGAGATTCAACCAGTTCTGGCCGCAAGACGGTCATGCGATGGGGATAAGCGTCACCGCTCTGAGCGGCTTCGGCGGCATCGCAATCTTCCAGCCATAAAATATCCAGGGGCGTGATGCGGTACAGATCCAAGACGTACTTTCGCCCATCTGTGCCTAACAAACCTTTGGTCTCGACACTAGCCTCTAGATCAAATCGCTTGCCATCCTTGTCCCATACCGGGTGTTTCTTGACTCTCAAGGCCTGCGATAGCTTTTCGAAGGTGGACGCAAAGCGTTCATCTGCTGCAACTACGTCCTTTCCTTCGACCGCACCGTAGTCGATCGAGTTCTCACCGGGTTCTCTCTGCTTAAAAATGCCCGGGACAACCGTCTGCCCAACGATACGCTTGCCGAGATAGTCGACAACCACAGTTGCCGGGCTGTAAAGCCCGTCAATGTCGAGCTGATTGACAATTCTCACACCATTGACGTCTTTGCCAGTGGCGACTCGTGCAGCGTCATCCCCACCCTCCGACGTAAAAGTACCCACGCCGTCTGCACCAAAGGAAAAGAACACATTGTTGTATACGTAAATCTGTGCATCGCGACCTTCTGTTGGGTTAAGAGGTGTGACTTCTCCTCGCGCTACCAGGATGGCCCCCCGAGCAGCAGCATCAGTATAGTCAGCGAACAATTTGGAAATGAACCGCTCTCTGAAGACACGATCTTGGACAGTCTCCTTGGGCAACTCCCTGGCGGACTGGAATTCCTCGTTCCAGTCTCGTAACGTGTCTGTGTTATCGACGCCGGCCATCAAGAAGCCCTCCTGTGTCCTCGTAATATCTGAGCTGTGTGTGCACAGCGGAGAGGATTGCGAAGGAACGAGCCATGGCGCGGCAGGGATGGCGTTCGTTATCTGGAATGTGGCGAGAGGGTCCTTTCGGTTGTTATACTGTAACAGTTGCTCGAAAGATTCCGAGAAGGACGGCGATATCTGGGATAGCAGGGTCAACAGGGAGTGTGCCGAGTGGGCCTTCGGGGCGGCTCTTGGCGAGGGGTCAAATTTGCTGTTCGAAGACTTATTTACGTAGAAACCGCCCACATGCGAAGTAATCTGGAATTGCTCGCCCTCGTTTGTCGTGACAAGCAGGTACAGAAGATGGCCTTTCTGTCTGAGGTGATACGGAGGAGGATTCCACGGAGACAGAGACAAAGACTTCACCGTCTTGGGTGCCGGGTCTTCGGCCTTTGGTAAGAGGATCGAGGGATTCGCAGGAGCCTCGAAGTCATAGCTGCTGACTTGAACATTATCAAGGTCCTTGGCCTCTGCAGTTACCGAGTCGAAGAGAGAGGCGCCAGGCAGAATGCCATGGAGGGTATCAGTCCGATCCCCCGCAGCACCGATTAAATCTCGAGTTCGGATGACATGTATTCTCGCCTCCTTTTCCGTGTAGGGGTCTTCCACTAATTTGATCTCAGCGTCCGGGCCCAGACCCTTCACATCGGATATTTGTACGAAGTCGTTGATCCGTTCACCCGCATGCTCGAGGTGGAAGCAGGAGTACTGGAAGGCGGAAGGCAACTCGATGACAGATTGGCGCAGCTCATGGACTTGCTCTTGAGGAGAGACCTATGTAGAGTCTTAGCATAAACGGAACCACGTTGCAGCAAGCGAGATAGACCAGGTTGGCTAACCATAACGTGAATCTTTTTCGGATCATGCGGGAGGAGGATAGTCAACGGGAACAGAGCTTCGAGCAGTCAGTTACTCTTCTGCAGGAACACACGGGGGTATTGCTAGAACTACCGTCAGCAGCCTCTTCGGCATCGCCCTCGGTGGCCTCGACATTTTTATCAGTTACTTGGCCATTGGGAGTGTTAGCATCAGGAGCTGAAGGTTCGACTAGGTTTTGGGAAGTTAGTCATATGTAACTTGGTGAACGGAGGGGACATTTCTCTCCCAACTTCTGGGAAGAAACTTGACATACCAGCGGGCTGAGCAGTGATTTCTTGCTGATCGGCCATGGCGGAAGTCTAAATATATGCAAGAGTGGGTTTCGAGGTGAGGGTAGCAATGGCGTAAGAACAGATGAAGCAAGCCGTGATGCAAGACAAGGTAAAAAAAGAAGGCTCGGCCTCCGGGGAGTTATGCAGTAGCTACTCTTACAAAGTATGCAAGATATCCGCCGAAAAAAAATTCAATGGGGATTAATGACAAGGCTGAAAAGAATATTTTACAGAGGTAAAGGGAATATGACACCCAATTGGCCTTGCCATGAAGTAGTTGTATCGATCGTATATCTGCGGGACGAGCTGCAGACCATCGTATGAATTTCAACGGAAGCTAAACTTTTTTTTTTTCCCTCGTGCTCGAAGAAACCCCGGCTATGCCCGGTTCTGCCGGCCGGGTCGGGGCTACAGCGAGATTCATTGGCTTATAATTAGCTACGCTACCCACCTGAGGCCCAGCACTGAAGGTGTGTAGTGAGTGTAGTGACCTCACTTCACGCTTGCCAGCTTGTAGTGGGGTGAGGGGGGTTGCCTACCTATATCTACCCCTCCTTACTACTCCTTTAACACGACAAGGCTTCCTACGCCGCACATATAAAGGCTGGAATATCAGATCGAAGCTGTGCATCGTGGGGCCTAGAGTAGAAGTTATAAACAGTACATTGAAGTTATCAACAGATCTATATTGACTGGTGTTACGCCACACCATGCTTGCTACGCATCATAGGTAGGGCTCTAACTAATAGCTCGACGAAACGGGCTTTCAGCCCCTAACTTAGGCCGTGTTCGGGCAGAGCGATCGAAGCATTCAAGAGTAGGATGCGACAAGTTCGAGCAGGCCACCAGTACTCACTGCATCATAGGATAATTTGAAGTCCAGGCGATTTTCAAGTGCCTAAATTACGCTCAAAGACGCTCTTCGGTCCAGGCTCCGCTGGGGTACGAGTTCAGGTAGAGTCCCAAGCATTCTGTTATGGACTCTCTTGCCGAGGGCTTGGCTTACGGTATGTTTCTACTTGGACGACAACCGCTACAGCCCTGGAAACATCCAAAATGTAAACGCTGTCAACTTGGATGGTCGGAACCGTGCAGGGCCACTACAGCAGCTCATGGCCTGTTGGCTGGTACCAACACGGTTCTTTGGCTACCTTTTGGAATGCTTTGTGCCCTTTGTCTCTTCTGGATGAATTGGCTTCATCGTGGGAAGGGGAGGGGTTTGCCCACTGGTACCTTGGTCGGCTTAGTCTACCTAGGTAGTCCCGACAGTGTTTGCTCTATCTGAATCTCCTTTGCCGCAAAGAGGGCATGTCTGTCATGAACGTAAGGGGTTGTATAAGAATAAGGTAGGGTTGCTAGCCTTAGGATAATAGTAAAGGAAATAGAGGAAAGGAGTGCAGTTTTATGGGGTCTATTCGCAAGATAGCTTCGCAGATCCATGAATCCTTTGGTAGGGGCTCGGGAGAAGATAGATGAGACAAGGTAACTTGGCAATTGAACTTACCGAGGAAGTGGGCTTCGAGGACCTCATCCCGTACGGCCATAGAATAGGGGATATCTCAGAGCCCGTACCTGCGCCAAAGCACCCACCTGAGATAGGGGGCATGCCCGTCGACTCGGGCTTTCGCCGACTTCTGCACAGCACAGTAACGTTGAGGGGGGGGGGGAGACGATCGCCCGCAGGAAACTCGATGAGCTCGACGGCCTTGCAATGATTAGTTCGCGCGGCGTGCTATGCCTAGTATTGCCGCATATACAGCCTCGTGACCTCCAGGCAGCAAGTGGATATCCACGGGGGCGCTATTTGGGTGTACGTCCCGGAGTTGAGCGACCAACATCGAGTAGGCGTACACCTGCCAGCCCATAAATGGGCGTTGCAGAAGGCTTCAGGCACGGAATGTTTGGGTACTAAAGATATGACCTCAATCTTGCTTACACATCTGGCGCAAAAAGCATCAATGCAAATGCTTATTTGCTAGCTATTTGCTTGTGTATGTTGAAGGCGGGGGTCAGATATTCATAGCCGTCGAATCGTTTCCCTAAAGAGTCGTACCCCTTTATGACAGCCCGATTGACTTTGAGCCATGCAGACTTATCCCAAGTTAAACATCTTTGTGACTGTATACCACTTAGCACCATGAAGAAACCCATGACTCTCTGGCATCCCGAAAATAACACAATCGGAGTATGATGGATTAAAGAACGACCCTTCAAGCTGATTGACGTGTGAACACAGATGCCACACGTATCGCTCGAATCAGAACAAATGACAACTAGGAACAGTCAGTCATGGATTTGCACCACTCAACCCGCCTCCCGTGTATATTCGACTCTGCCTACCCTGACACCCTCTCTCAAGACCCGTAAACTCCCAGCACCTAGGTAATCCTGTCCCCAGGTCGTGGGACAGCAATCCCGTAGGCATTCCCCATAACCCGTAGCTACACTAGAATGGCCAGCGAACAACACACCACGAGGCGAGCCAAGCAGCTCGCCCCCGACCGGCCAAAACTCCCAAACAGGGTCTTCCGACCCGCGCAGCCGGAGTTCCACAGCCGCCGCATCCGGCACATGTTCCCCGACGGCGACATACCCGACTACTACTACTACTACTACTACGACGACGACGACGCCGCCACCGCCGAGCGACCGGACGTCTACCTACAAGCAGCGGCAGGAGGCGAGTCACCCGCGGCGTACGACCACGGCGCCATCCCAGCAGCGCGGGACACGCAGCCGTCGCACCACATGCGCGCATCCGCGCACGAGCTCGCAGCGGGACGAGCCGGTAGCCTCGAAATCTGCGCCGTGGCGGCCGGGGTGTGCCTCCTCGCGGCGCTCCTCGCGCGCGTCTTCTGGATGATGGCGTTCGCCGCCGATGACCGCGGCGCGAGGCTGCCACGGCCGAGGCGCGACGGTTTTGTCGGGTCTGGTGATAGCTACCTGTCGAGGATTGGTGCCTCGACGGGACGCTTCGTCGGTAGAGGTGCCTCGCTCGCGGCCGGGTTCGGCGACGATGTTGCCAGGAGAAGGAGGAATGCCTTCCTGAGGCGCGTCGCGGACGATGCGGAGGTTTGAGACGGTTAGCGCTGATGGCCGGTTTGATGGTTGGTAAGTAGTCCGCTCGACGGTAAGTAAGAATACAGAGCCCTTTTTGGAACGGGGAGAGCCTGTAGCTGGTCAGCAAGAACTGACCCCAGACCTCGCGGTCTCTGTAAACTGAGTCTTTGTATTCCGTCTCCGAAGGTAATGATAACCGAACGCTAAATAAGGAGGTACATTCGGGAACCAACTTCTATTATAACAAAGTCGCCCCTATATGCCGTCTATGGAATGCTATTTTGTCGTGTTATACAAGTATCGCTTGCTCGGCAACACTATCGTTCGCGTCCTCCCCTCGACCGCCGCTTTCACCGTTATGACAACACGTAGGTAAGTGTCCGATCCAGGACCGATCTCATCCATCCATCCGTCCGTTCCTTCACCCTCGATCGAATCACGCCTTCTGCTTCAGGTCCTTCGACGCCTGCTTCAGGCTCCAGTTACACTCCTCGTACGCCCTGCCGGCCCCGAAGCCGGTGCCCAGAAAGGTCGGCCACGCTCTCCGCTTGAACAGGAGGACTGAGAAGACGACGCCGAAGCCGAAACCGAGGGAGGATTTTATCACCAGGTTCGAGAGGCAGCGATCCCACTGAGGGACCAACATTGTTAGCGTATCGGTACAGCAGAACATGCTCATCTTCCGGGCAGTGTATCGCGGTGCGACGGTCGGCTTTTATGGGTGGTTATATATATATACCTTCTCGTTCAAGAGTGCCTCGCTCACGGGCCTGGAAACTGCGCTTGTGGGTGGCGGGGGGATCGCTGTGGATTGGGCCATGGTAGACGAGCGAACGAATATGCTTCTAGAGATCACATCAGCACCAATTGAACTTCGTTTCAGTGTCGGATAAAATATACTTAGACGATCTGGGGGCCTGTCACAGGGCTCAATGGGTCTGGAGATTAGAATGGCAGGTAGGCACAGTGTCGTCACCACAAGTCACAACCTTAGCTATGGATCTCTGCGTTAAAACGTTTTTGACTTCCAAGCTCCCGGTTCGGCACGAGAAGCCGCAGCTCCAACGGTACCCACCCGTGCTTGCCTTGCCTCTGATCTTTACCGCCTTCCCTGTTGGATATGTCCGGCCTTTACTGATAAGATAGTGGACGGAAGCTACCCGGCAGAAACTTTTCTTTTTGTATTGCAGATACCATCGGACTAACGTTAGCGTACTTTGGAGATGAACATGTGGTGCTTTTCGCGGGGAGCTACGGTACTTTTCGTACAGTCGCAAAGTACCAACCAGGTCTCGCGTAAGCTGTAGAGTTTGCAATGCGAATTTCGGGACCATGGACGCAATGGATATTGATAGTCATGCCCATGTAAGTTTTATTCGCTCAGTCACTTATATAGTAGCAAACAATCAAGATGTTGTTGAGTTAACCATTGGTAATTATCAGTCGGGGCGTACAGCCTTAATCCGAGCTGTGAGGTCTCTCGATGAAAATGGGGATTTGACCCTATCCGACAAAATCCTTAATATTTGGAAATTACTGTCAACATCCAAGGCAACTAGGCTGCATAGCGTTGAGGAGACTATCTTGCGATGGCTCTTCAAGCAGATGACTGGTGCTAGCCAAGATGCTGAACAGGTCCGCCGATATCCATTAACGTGGACCGTCCTGCACCATGCCATTCTCAAGATCCCGCCCCAGGCTTTAGGGAGAATCCTGGCCGATCGAAAGTTCACTGCTATACTCCGACAAACGCTGGAGGACATTTACAAGTCACTCAGACAATCGTCGACTCGCGCAGATGGGGTCTCGACTACCGATACGGAAACCCAGACGAAGAAGAGAAAAAGAAGCAGCGGAATACCGTCGGACATTGACCAATTACGGACCCAGGAAGGCTGCATGAAAACTGCGGTGGAGATATTCGGTGCCTTGCCCGGGTTGCTCGCTTATGGGGATCGCTCAGTTGAGGCTGGCAGTCCAGAAAAGAAGGTCGGAGTTGAACACATCAGATCACTCTTCTCTTCTTCCACTGAAGAGACTCGGGAGATAACGTCGAAACTATTGTGGATATGTGACGGTGCACTGAGCGGACTAGAGAATGGCATCTCACAGGAGCAGGAGCATTGGGTCGGAATTTTGAGCACGCTCTGGAATCTCCATCTCCACAGCAAGGAAGATACCTACGAATTTGCCCGACATCTCTATCCGCCTATTTGCTCCATTATCGCCAAACTTAAGGGGCTTGGGGTATCGTCCCCCTTGCCTGGAAGCCAGGCTACTAAAGATCTATGGCTTCGACAGCTGGAGCAGTTCTTGGGCGCCCAGTTCATCCGGCCTGCCAGACAGAGGTTTACCATTGATGGAAGTGTCGAAATCTTGAAGGCTGCGCTGGCCATCACGGCTAGTAAACCCTCCGCATCCTGCAATGTTATGTGGGATGTTGCAGCACGAACGCCCCGAGATCCGACCGACACGACCTCGAAATTAGAGCATGCTTCGTGGGCCCAGAATGTTTTCGCTGCCTTGTTGGGAGTCCTGGAATCCGCTGAAGAGGCAAACCGAAACGGCGGTGTTGCTCAGTTGCTCGAGACAGCACTGACAACCGGCTCAGTTCCGAATACTGCGACGCTGCGTGAAGTATGCAAGGCGCATGCCCTTCAGGCTGGTCACACTGACTGGCGCCTCCTCGCAAAGATAGTGAAATGTGATTCCGATGTTTTCCTGACGGATGATACCGTCCTTGGAAACCTGTTAGATGTCATCACCGACTCTGATTGGGCTCCTGACCTAGCGGATTATATCGTCATCAAGGTCATTATTCCTCTGCTTGATGCATATACAAGAGCGCGTGATGTCTCGGGGTTCGTTAAGCAGTGGTTTAAGCGTCTTACTAGTGCGAGTCAGACTTCCAAACACCTAGATCAAACAGCATGGTTTGATGTGCGGATACGGCAACATCTTGCCAATATTCTGCAAAGTGCATTGTCTGACACACAGCTGTCGCGACTTTTGGATTGGCTGGATTCCGAAGCCCAGAGTGACGGAGCCTTGCTCGTAGTTCTTGACGGCATTTGTGCGGGCATCACCCAAGAAGAATATATTAGAAGTGTCGACTCGAGAATATTCACTATGGCTCTTCAGGGCAAAACCCACAAGAGCCTGCCCTCAGAACTAGCAGCGCTGAGATGGCGTATCGCCGGCTACCTAGCTTCTTGGGAGAACTCTGATGAGATATGTCGACTCTGGGATGAAGTCAAACCTAGCCTTACCGGAGTTCTCAAAGTTAGCCCTTTACCAGATACTGAGACCCTGGAAGCATTCAAATGCTCCTGTGAGCTATTGCTCGCAAGCCATCCTGAAGGCAAATACGAAGGGGAATTAACCAAGTCGGTATGCTCATTCTTGGAGAGGTTGATGTCCGCCCTCAGCTCGGGCAATACCATCCTCTCCTTAGAGCGTTACATGGAATTCATATTCCGAGAGCTCCCGAGGCTCGCCGACGTATCAACACCCAATCGCGACGCCCTATCTGGCCTGATTGTTGCACTCTTCAGCCGCATCAGGGCGGAACCTGAAGCGGACATACAAACGGACTTACGGTTCCGCAAGATTCTCCAAATACTTCAGACGAACCCAGCTGTTGAAGACGAGGAATCTGTAATCGATGCTCTCATTTCACAACCCCTCGACGCGATAACCAAGGCGGAGACCCAGTGTGGCTGGACACAACCACGGAGCCTCTCGGACATCTGGACCTTACTTGATTTTCCGATCGAAGCGTTGACGAGAGGCCGTCGCAAACGCATCATGTCCTCCTGGAAGACCTGGAAATCAGACATTGCCGCTCAAGCTTCCCTAAACCCTACGTATGCAGATGCCGTGCTGCGTCTGCTGGTGAGAATCATGCAGCAACCAACTTTTTACGAGGTATAGGTCATAGCTCGCTTAAGCAATGGTATCGGGCTAACAACGAGTCTAGAAAATGGAATTCGAAGACCTTGTGTACATTGCTTCGAATATGACGCAAAATGACTCTGGGCGCCTCAGTTTGGTCGAGAAGCTAATCGACGTGACTCTGAAGTATGCGTTCTGTATCCTCTCCGCAATACATAGCTGACTCTCACAGGCATGTGATCTCGAACACCGAAGACTTTTCAGCACGATACCTGGATGAAGCATCTCGTTACGTCGAAGGCCTCAAGAGCTCAAAGTATTCCCTTCCACAAATGATCCTTGTGAAAGGTCTAACATCTGCGTTGGGGAGCACACCAGCTACTAAGTCCCTCAGCGCCGGTATCGACCTGGCCAAGACTACACGAAAATTGCGAAAGATGGTGGAGCATAGTCTTTCAAAGTTTGCGGGTGAAGCCAAATCTCAGGCAGTTGTCCAGGGAGATGGCAAGCTGCTCCAGCTCCAAGTGACACTGAGCGCTGTTGGCTGTCTTTGCAATAACCTCCCGGGTAAATCGATTGAGTTGCAAAGCGAGGTCGTCGCCCAACTGGAAGCTGTTGCGAAATCGTACGCCTCTGAGGGAAGGGATGTGGGATGGAAATTAAGGAAATTCCTTGTTACCAATTATCGAGACGCATATGACGTGCCATCGGTCATCATATGGCTCGAAGAACCGGTCGACATCCGAGCAGAGGACTCTGTTTATGAATTCGTCGAAGCTTTCGTCAAGGCTAATGATCAAGCTGCAAATGCCCGCCTGCTCAATGAATTGGTCCAAGGTGGAAACTTGATTTCTGGTTCGACTAGCGGCTTGCTGGCGGTCAAGCAAGTCATTGAGCAACAAGGTAATTTGTCTCAAGTATCCAACATACACACGTGCAAGTTTCTAACCCCTATTATAGAGCAAAATACACTGTCAACCAATGGCAATGGTGAGACCATTGACACCGCGGCAATACATGGGCGGCTTGCACCACTTCTAATCCAGACCATCACTACTCGCCATTTCAATCACCTGTCGGCCATATTACTCCTGCTACTGGACAAGCACTCGAGTTCAACGACCCAATTCGGCATCGAATTAACGTTAAACAGTGTCATCGACGTGTGCTCGCCCCGAGGACCCAAGCTCCAAGAAGCGAGAGCAGCGGGTCAAGTGTACGACAGATGCTACCAACTCGTCGCCGCGATCATCAAACGACACAGACGCCGGCTGGAGGGCCACTTCCCCATCCTGCTCGCGACCCTCCAAGCCATGCTCCGCGTCCTGCTAGCCGACCCGAACTCCCCGCAGGCCCACCGCCACCCACACGCGAAGCCCCGGCACCCGCCGTGGCTGTCCTCGCGGCTGCAGGCGCGCCACGCGGCGCGGTTCGCGCGCCTCCTGACGCTGATCTGCGAGCCGAGCGCCGCGTCGGTGGCGCGGTCCTCGACGGCGGCGGCGGCCAAGGCCAAGGCCCCGCAGCTCGACTCGGCCACCGACGCTGCCAAGCGCGCCGCCGGCCAGGACATGTTCCTCGTGCTCGAGACGTACATCCGGCTGCAGCTCGAGGCCGACGTGCCGCGCGACGTCAGGAAGGCGCTCGAGGCGGGCGTCTACTCGGTGCTGAACGTCACGCCCCGGGGCTGCAGGAGAGTGCTCAACGAGAGTCTGGACGCCAACGGCCGCGCGCTGTTCAGGCAGATGTACGCGGATTACAAGAAATTTGGGCGCTGGAGCGGTGTTTAAGGGGTCGGCTAAGGAGGGGATTCGGGGGTAATTGGGTGAGGGCCGCATTTTTATTTCGTCTTACTTCTCTCGCTTAATATGATCACCGGGGCCGGTGGGCGTTGACATAAGAAAGAGTACTGGTCCCCGAGCCAAGTATAGCCACCCCACTCCTTACATGCAATATCTCTAGGTTCGGCTTCCGGCCGTAGTCCGCACCGGACGTAGCTTCACCATCAACGGCGGCTTCTGCCAGATCATGTGATTCACCATGTTGTCGAGCCAATTCCCGCTCTCCGGCATGAGCTCCAGGTCGAAATGCCAGATGAGCTTCGCCAGCAGGAGCCGCGACTCTAGACGTCCCAGGGCGGAACCCATGCAGGACATCGGGCCGTAACCGAAGGGCTGTGGCGTCAGACATCAGCTTCTTGAACTAAGGGATTGGGGAAAGAAAGAGGGGGGGTGGGGAAGCCGGCAGTGGAAGGTCATTGACGTAGTATACAGCGGTGCAATACGTAGCTCCACAAGTAGGCGCCTCTGCTCGACCTGCATGCAAACGGGGCGGGAAGGGAGCACGGCAGCGCGCATCCGGAGTGCGGGCAACTCACCTGGAAAGCGTCCCTGTCGTCGTCGGCGTACTCGGGGGCGCCGAGCCAGCGCTCCGGGACGAACCTCTCGGCGTGCCTGAAGTACCGCTCGGAGCGCGCGGTCGCGTAGTTGGTGACGCCGATGAGGGCGCCCTCGGGCACGTGGTAGCCGGCGACGTCGCAGCCGCCGCGCGGCACCTGGCGGACCATGGGCGTGGCGACGGGGTGCCAGAGGCGCATGGACTCGCTGAGCACGGCCTGCAGGTACTCGAGCCGGCCGGGCTCCGACACGCCGGCGAAGCCGACGTCGGCGTCCGAGGCGAACGCCGCCCGCACCTCGCGCGCCAGCCGCGCCAGGGCCCCCGGGTGCGCCAGCAGCTGGTACAGCGCCCCGCAGAGCACCGTGGCCACCGTCTCGGACCCGGCCGTCATCAGCAGCTGCGCGTTGGCGTACATCTCCTCGCGCGTCAGCGTCGTGTCGCCCGTGTTCTTGGCGCCCCCGCGCACGATGTACGACATGTAGTCCGGGTGGCCGTCCGGCCTCTCGCCGCCGGGGGCCGCCATGCGCCGGTCGACCAATCGCTTGGCGGTCTCGGCGTGGCGGTGCAGCGAGCCGCCGGCGCCCAGCGCCGTCGCCAGCTTCTGCGCCGCGAGCATGACCCGCGGCGTCAGCAGCTCCGTCGCGAGCTTGACCCAGGTCAGCGCGCGGAAGAAGTTCATCGTCGTCGTCGGCCACGGGTGGTCGCGCCCGCGCTCCAGGGACCCGAAAACGTCCTCGCCGAACAGCAGGTCGCCCTGGATGTCGAAGGTGGCCCAGGTGGTGTAGCGGCACATGTCGACGACGGCCGCCCCGTCCGCGGCCGCGGCACACTCCGCGCGCAGCCGGCGCACGAGCGATTCCACGTACCGCGCGACGAGCGGCTCCTGCTCGCGGGCCGCGCGCTCCGAGAAGGCGGGGCCCATGCGGCGGCGCAGCTCGGCGTGCGTGCGCACGTCGGCCTGCAGGAGGCTGATGCCGCCGAAGGCGCGGCGGCTCAGCACGGCGCGCTGGTCGCGCGGCATGGGGCCCCCCTTGCCGGCGCGGAACCCGTACACGTCCCTGAAGGCCGCGGACCCGACGCACGATACCTCGTTGGGCCCGATCCGGACCACGGAGCCGTACCGCTCGTGCAGCTCCGCGAGCTTGTAGGGCGCCCTGCCCTGCGTCCGCACCCAGCCCATGGGCAGCACCGACGCCGCCATGAGCCGCGGCCCGGGGATCCTCGCGAGCGGGTGCAGGAACACATTGTATACGATCTGGCTGGCGCTGCGGACGAGGAGCTGTGTGTATGGTCAGAATATACAAAGGGACACAGTGGTCAACCATTTGGCAGCGGTGAAATAAAAACTTACTATTAAGAGTATAGGCCCCAGGACCTTGAGCCATACGGCATCAGAATCTAGGAAGTGTCGAAGCGAACCTGTCATTGTTCCACCCTTCGAACCGACGGTTCAGTCCGTTCAATTCTAAATGGGGATTAGAAAAAGGGAGCAGTGCATGATGATGGAGAAGTGTCCCGCTCTTCTATAAACTGAAAAATCTAGGGTAAACTGATGAGGGGACTGTAGTAGTAGTGCTGCGTCGCATGGAACCATGGAACGGGCGTCCCAACCCCCCGGCTTCGGAAGTTGCCAGGCTAGGCGTATATGCCTTTGGACATATGGCTATTTCGCTGGTGTGACCGGTCTGCGGCTGGTGCGAACTACAATCCCTTTTTGATGACAGTTGATTCGCCAGGACGCTTGGCAGCTTGCATTTAGCCAGCTGTGAAATTATAGGGCTGCTGTCCTAGCGGCGGGGCTTGAAAGTTAGGGCTTCAGCTGTACAGGCTTATCCGGCGAAGGGCTATAATAGGAAAGAGGCGTGTCTATCTTCACATGCCGGCTTACCGCGTAGATACCCGGAGCTAACTTAAATCACAGAAATCATAATGCATGTGCGCCTTTCTAAAGCCTCAAATGTTTTCGCATGTTGGAGACGCGCGAGTACGTTAGCGCCGCGTGATCTCTTTTATTTTACATGTCCGTATGAGGTGCCGGCAATGCACGAGCGTAGGGAACTTGCCTTGATCGACAGCCGACGACGCTTGCGATTGGAGAACGACAAATCCCCCCCGCATGTGATCACGACAGAAAAAATGTTACGTTAGGGACTTATCACTATGATGTACTTTGTAGCACGATTGTAAGTGTACACTCCTTCTCTAGTCGACTTCGTCGGAACCGTATTATCAACGGACTACCTTTCTCTCGCCGGCTAGTACCATTGCCATATGTGCTCGGAAGCATTATACTACATTGGGGAAATACGCCGCTACACCGCCAGGACGATAGCCACCTAGACTCGTGTTTCCTTTTCCGTGAGAATGTATATGAAACACGCCTTAGAGTCGGTAACAATGTACTGGTGGTAGACGGCATCTTAAGGGCAAGCCGCAAGTGTCCCCAAGCCCGCCGATGTTGACGCATGCGGCTCTTTAAGACATATTGTCGCCCTATGGAGATTACTCAGCCGGCCGGACAATCAGTTCCTCTTTTTGTCCCTTATGGAGATTGTATGGGTAGGCTATGTAGACGGACAGCTTTCCAGGTTACTTGTGAGCCAAAAGAGGACGAGATGGAAACTGATGCCGGGAGGGATGACTCCGACCATCGGCATTAACACGCACACCGGTTCAGGGCTCTTAGTACGAATCCGATGATGTATTGATTGCTCTCTGCTTACTTATGGCCGCCAATCGAGGAGCCCACGGACGCAGGCGTGTGGCAAGCTAGTCCACACTAGCCCTAAGCTGCTCAACGCATCCTAGGCAGCTTGTTTAGTAGGATGGGGAAATTAGAAAACGACGCGCGGGCGTTGTTAGTACAGGAAGGTGTGATTCCCTGAGAACACGCCATTCAATGCAAGAAAAGCCTTGCCCCACAAGTCTCTACAGGGAATGAGTCAAATAGGGGCGAAGTATAGAAACGGAAATGGGTATAGGCATTCATGAGTATAGGGACATATGAACCAGTACCTCTGGTTAGACTCATGGCTTCGATACGAAGTTCGCCGGCTTCCTACCAGGTCAGTAGTTGGCCGAAAGGCGCCCGAAGAGTAGACTACATCTTTTGGGAAGCCTCCAGGGAGCCCCCTATAGTTAGTCACCGACGAGACGACCCCCAGGTTTAGGGACCCATAGGCAAATGGTTCACATCGGCACATTTGATGGTTTATATCGACCACCGGTCTGGCGGGCACGGCTCATAATATGTATCGCACGAGGTTGAGAATAGTCACACGCGGTTCTGGTAGGGCATCCACGACGAGCATATGCCCAACGGCAGCAGCGGTGCCACGGCGGACTCCGGGTGGATCATGACCTTCTTCTGCTTCCGGGAAGTCGCGGGCCAGTGTCTCCATGGGCCATCGTCATTTCCCGGCGGCGGCAGCCCAGCCTGGTTGACCAGGGGCCGGCTTCCCATCGGCTTGGCGAAGGTCACCGTGACGCTCCTCGACTCGACGACGGTGTCGTCATCCCTGCCGAAATGATCGCCGGGTCGGTGGCGATGAGGGTGGTCGGATTCAACCGGTGCGGCGAAGGGACGACGGCTGCCTATAGGGTTCGCCCTGGCGGGCTTCCGCCACAATACAGTTAGAAGTCGGATAGTTTGTGTAGGAGGCTTGAATCATTTGACGAGACCACTACTAAGAACGAAAAATAAGACAGAGATTAGCCATGAGTTAGAAGCTTCTGGCTAACCATTAGACTTCGGGCACACAGAGATTCTTCGTTTGATAACATGCGCGCTGACAGTCTAAGATCCAGGCCTCGGGCCCGAATATATAATAGTGGATACGAAAATTGCCTTCCAGTGCGACGCACCAAGTAACACGGCCGCCCAAGCACGGAACAGGTCAGCCCATAATGCCGGATGATAGAAGGAAAAGATACCGTCGAATGCAAAAACCTGTGGCTATGCGATTCTATATATACGCCGTTGAAAATGCCTCGAAAAAGTGAACCACCGCTCATGAAGGAAATCACACTTGGAACACTCGATGCAACCGATTCTTGCTACTATCGCGAGAAAACAAAAAGAGGTCGATCCTTTCGGTGAATACGGAGAAAAGGGGCACTCGATCAGTACGAATGTGAGTGTTCTTTCTCCTCGAGTTCGCGGACGTACTTGACGAACGTCTTCTTATGTGTCTGGCTGAGGGTTAGTCGTCGGGGTTTATGGGACTGAGCGTCAGGCTGAACTTACTATGCCGGCGAACCTGCCATTTCTCAGCACACAAATATATCGTAAACCGAGCTTGGCGAAGCACTCATAGACTAGATCCATCGGCGACTTTATGTCTAAGGCAACCGGTGCAGGATCAATGTATTGTGTGAAATCGGTTGGGTCTGGCTGTGAATCACTGGACTCGTCGTCTATGCTCGGCACATGAGCCATCAAGCACAAGCTAGAAGCTTCGTCCGGGAGCTTATCCAAGGCATATTCCAGATCCGGAGCCGGGATCAAGCCAACCAACACCCCGTCCCTCAGGATGGGCAATCCTCCGTCCAGCTCGCCGGCTCTGTGTAAGAACTCTAGCTTAGCTCGGAGTCTACTGGCAGGAACCAGGGGCGTATTGGTGATATCGATGACACGCTCGCGGCGGACACGAGGGACAATGTCAGCCAGCTCGGAGGTGAATATTGGCTTGTGTTTGCTTAGGAATGGGTAGGAGTTCATGTTCGTAAGGAGATCATATATGCTAAGGGGTTCCAGAGCGTCGGCAGTCCATTTCGCAACTAGAATTGCCAGAGAAAAGGGGAGGACGTAGTCCAAGCTTCCCGTCAGCTCGAAAAGAATAACGGCTAAAGTGACGGATAATCGCGTGACTCCGCACATCGTTGAACCGGCGGCAATCAGACCATAAACGCCTGGCTGAACACACGTAGACTCTTGAAGAAGCGGGCATGTACCCCATATTCCCCAGTGAGGGAACCTGAGCACTATCCATTGCATCAAATGACCGATGATCCGGCCCATGAGACCACCTACCACCATGGAAGGGACATATATACCAGCAGGGACTTTGATGCCAAACGTGATGGTAGTGAGGAAGCCCTTGACGAGGAAGGCAACGAGCAGCATACGAATTATCCCAGGTATGTCGTCGATAGTCGAGGCGCAAAGCCCAAGCTCGTCATCTCTCGTATCGTCATCGCAGGGAGCGGCCAGGTTTAAGAGGAGCTTTGCGACGGGAAGTTTGGTCAGGGTGTTCCAGTAACCGGTAAGTGCGGTGACGACCGCGACCAAAACGACCTCAAGTATCGGGTATTTCTTGATAACAGGAATCCTGCGGAAGCTCACAGCCCAACTACGGGACGCCTTAATGAATAGGGCCCCAGCGGCGCCGCCGAGGACACCAACCAATATGAAAGCGACGAGCTCGAACCATTCCCAATCAATTTTATACCGAACCTCGAACATGACGATTTTGCTGGTGCCATACGGATTGAGAAACTTTAGGGACAACGCTGCGACGATGCAGCAGAAGAAGGTACGGAAAAGAGTCTTGGCGGGAAAGAAGTAGGCTACCTCTTCGAGGCCAAAGAGGACACCGCCGAGAGGAGCACCGAAAGCCACGACGATACCCGCTGCGGCTGCCGCGGACAAGACCTCGCGCCTCTTGCCATCATTCTTATCATACTTGGCAAACATTCGACAGCATATGTTACCAATACAGGTCGCAATGTGAACGTAAGGCCCCTCTTTTCCTAAGCTCAGGCCAGAGGCAACGCTTAAGATTAAGCCAGCAGACTTGACGACGAGGGTCTTGAAGCCGAGGAAGCCGTGCAAGACGAATCCACTTAGAATAACACGAACTTCAGCCACGCCACTACCAGCAGCGGAGTAGTAAATCATCGGAGGAGCGCTCTGTTCCGGTGGAGGTTGCCTGGGACTAACGCTCTCGTCCTCATCATTCCCCTGAGCCAAGTCGTCCGGCGCACGCGAGTGCTCGGCTGCGAGGTTCTCATCGAGAGTTGACATTCGATAAGCCGAGGGGACAATCGTTTTGGTGGTCAGGGCTAACAGACACGCCAAGACCGAGAAGAGCACAACAGCAATAAAATATACCGCGAACTGAGTCCACTTCTCTCCGAAGGGCTGGCCGCTTAAGACTTCAGACCATAACCGCCAGTCGGTACACGGGCCGTGTGGGCAACATCGCTATCCATGATATTAGCAAGAGATAGCGACGCAGTGAGCCAACAGTAAGCTAGAAACAATACCTTCTCCCTAAGATACCAAGCTCTGGCACAGAAGCCATCCTTGAAATCGAATATGGTGGTCTCTGCCACATCGACGCAATATGCCAGCAGGGCTACGAGGAAACCGACCACGGCACTCAGTATCCAGCCCTGGGCGCTGTCGAACAACGCGATAACTCTCCCCCAAAAGTCTTTCCGGCTTCGCAACGCCTGGACCCTGTATGAATCGGCGATGCTATCACGGACCCAGTCGGTCGAGGTAAACTGGTCGTACCACACGCGCTCATCTTGGTTGAAAATAGACGCTTTAGATTCGGTCATAGACTCAGAACGATCTGCGAGGGCCTGGATCAAGCGTTGACCCCAGGACGCGTGTCGATCATGGTATCTAGTTCCATGGGTCGGACCTGAAGATAGACACATTCAAGCACGTCAGCAGGAGGTGTGTGGCAGGCTAGGCACAGAGTAAACGAACCTTGATAGCTGTGGTTTCTTGTTAAGTCGCCCCTAGGGGTGCCGTAGGCAGTTTGGATGCGTACACGGGAGTGAGAAGGGCGCAATAACGAGGTGGTCTCGTCTGCCTCGCCAGCAGAGACCGAGTGTCTCCTAGTGCGTCTCGAATGACGGCGGGTATTGGTGGGAGAACCCGGCACAGAGAGTTGTGTCGTCGAGTCCTGCGACGGCGCAAGATGGTCGTCGGTAGAGTTATCAGCCATGTCAGCCGCGGATAGATGCAGCCGAAGGAAGCTCTACAGGGAGAGGTTATATTCAGTAGAAGCCCTTGTATCACAGCATGGATAGTGTCAAGTAGCCGGCGGGGGTGGAATATACATCCGAAGTAGCTAGAAGTTACGACTTAGAAAGAGGGAGAAGGCGAGGTGGAGTTGTGGTGGTGTTAGCTAAGAGCACCACTGTGACTTCGCTCGTAGCTTTCAGATGACATGGACAGTCGTATTGAATCAGAAGAGGTATTCAGAACCCTTGCCGAGGGGGAAGGAATGAGAGAAATGAGAAATGAGTGTGGCGGACGGGGCGTCCTAGTGAGATGTCGGTTCGAGGTGTGACGGCATTCTCGTTCCATGAGGACGAGAATGAGGGTGAGAGTGAGTGTGAGGGTGTGGGTAAACCCAGTCTCAAATCTCGGCTTTGGGGTCATTTTGCGAATAACAGCAGCCAGGCCAAGACTTTGAACTCCTACACGGGCACGTACGTGGATAACTAGTTATATACTTTAGATACTTCACAGCCTCTGTGATGTGAGACAATACCAGACTCTGTTTACCTCATTCTCCCATTATGTAGCCCCTCAATTGCACGCCCCCTTTTGCCAGTACACTGCATGTAGATGGCTTCAATCTCCCTTTGGTTTTGCTAGCTGCTTGGATTTGTGTTTCTTTTGTTTACAGGATCGTAGTGGTTCCAGTTAGGCGCACAACATACTATCTACATGGGTACAAGTATGTGGTACATAACTAGGTAGGTAAGCCCCATACATTGTATGCCTCGAGCGTGGAGACACTGCAGATGTGACAGAACACGCTAGAGCTAGGCTACATGTGGGCCCAAAATAGAAGTGTGAGATCATTGTGCCTCGGGACCCTAACACGTGCCGCCAACCCCCTACAGTGAGAGACTGGGGGGGCTGCGGGGGACTGATGAGAAGAAAGTTCGGGAGGAAACAGAGAACCAACGCCGAGATCAAAGCAAGACTCCGTTGGCTCCGTTGTCCGCCAGCTGCCAGCGGCTGGGGCTACCCGAATTAAACTAATCCCCTGCTAAGGCTCGATATAAGGAGAATCAAGTTGAAATAATCAGCCCTTACCATGTCGTCAAGGGAAGGGAAGAGACCAGTGCCCAAGTTTTCATCCTTTAAACCGAAATCTGAGCCTGCCCCTCCCCACGGGGAAGTGGGGAAGGATCATGGTCACGCGCATAGTCAGGATCAACACCGAGATCAACGCCGTCAACCGGTAGTCGCGTCTGAGGACCGTTCTGGTCCACACAACCGCTCCTCGCCACAGGGACGTGCTCACCGAGAAGAGCGTGGTGTGGATGGCCTATTCATTCTGGATAAGCGAGGAGACTCTCTGATCAGAAGATACGGCACCAATAACCGCCATGATATTCCAGAGTACCGCCGCATCGGATCCGGTCGCATTCTCGGGGCCGACGGCTTTATGAGAATCGAACGGGTGGGCAATCATGATGAGTTTTTCGTTCGCGGCTATCATGAGGGACGCTCCTTGTTCGGCGGCGACCGGAAGAGCCTTTTAGCTAAGGCAGCACGGAACAAGTCCCAAATTGTCAGGGTCCGGCGCGACGAATCCCAGGCGGTGACCGGAAATGAAGACTTTCTATCTTTGCGCCCGTCGAAAAGGAGAAAACGTGACCATGACTCCTCAGGGGAGTTATCAGGCGAAGATGGCCCTTCCTACAGGTCTATTCATGGAAAAGCCAAGCCGCATGAGTACTCTGACAGCGATGAAGATTATGGCACTGACTCGTCCACGGACTCAAACTCGCGTGGTGTAGATAACCCAACGACCACCAGATCCATCGAGTTGTCCAGGAGAGTGCGGGAACATCCGGAAGATATTGATGCCTGGCTACAGTTGGTCGGTCACCAGGATGTTCTACTTGGTACCGTGTCGGCTGGTGGCCGTCGTCCTACGCTGTCAGAAGTCAAAAGCTATGCAGATATAAAGCTCTCTATGCTCGAGCAAGCCTTGTCGCATGTGACAGCCGACCCCCAGCGTGTGGTTTTGCAATTAAGGATCATGCGCGAAGGTGCGAAGATCTGGGATTACAAGCACCTTGAGAAGCGTTGGAAAGACGTCATGCTGAAACATGGGTCAGATTTTGGGCTATGGCGAGCATATATGAACTTCCGGCAATCGACCCTTCCAACCTTTCAGTACGATGAGATCAAGAAACTGTACATCGAGCGGTTGCAATTCATCAAGGACGAAATTAAGGGCCTTCCTGCATCTTCAAATCCAGTGCATCTGTATGAGCAAATGATCTATGTCTTCTTGAGAGCCACCCGCTTTGTAGCGGATGCCGGGTTTTGGGAACTAGGGACGGCATTATGGCAAGCCGCACTGGAGTTGGCCTTTTCTGGACAAGAAATGGGCCCCGAAACAAACGATACGTCGGTGCCTTCAGACTTCGAGACCTTCTGGGAGAGTGAAGTACCGCGACTTGGGGAAGACATGGCTCAAGGATGGGCACTATTCAGAAGAAATGCTGGTACTCAGGAACCCCCTGAACCAAAGAGCAGTGCTCAGCCTCCAACACCAAATACAAAGGATGGGTACAAGGCATGGTCGGTATTTGAGCAAAATAGGGCCTTAACGGCGACGCTTCCCGCCCGGACTCTAGATGAAGGAGCTGAAGACGATCCGTATCGTGTTGTCATGTACGGGGATATCCAGGGTATTTTGCTTCATATCCCAACACATGTCATCCCATGCATACGCCGGCAGCTGCTGGACGCGTTCTTAATGTTCGCTCAACTTCCACCTGCGTCCGACTCACCGAGGTTCGTCCATGATGCTTTGCGGGATGATTTCATCATCCGCAGTGCAACAGAGTCATTTGTTACCCCGAAACCTCCAAGCATGATAGAGGCCGACCAAGATCACAACGAGCACGCCAAGCCTCCTGACTTCTCGCATGACTATCAATCGATGAGAAGGACGCCCGATGTGCTGTTTCCCTCCTCTCACTGGTTCAAGTATGTCAATTCGATCCAAGAGAATATCCCTTCGGACCAGTACCGGTGGATCTCGAACACTCTCGAGCAGCTTGTCCACTCTTTCGGGGTGAAAGAGCTTGCCCCTTACTATCTGGCCTTCAAGTCTATCAACGAGCCTGGTAGCGAAAAGAAAACGGCAAAGGCGCTTCTAAAGCAGGATCCGACCAACATCGATTTGTACGAAGGTTATGCCATTCTCGAATGGGTGCGATCGAATAAGTCAGCTGCTCGCAATGTGGTAGCTGCCGCAATAGGTTCACCAGCAATCACGGCTCACGACCGTTGTCGCTTAGGTGTCACCTGGGCTTGGATGGAGCTGGAAGACGGTGCACTAGCTAAAAGTGCTCTCCGGCTTTGTGCCCTGGCCGAAGACAGATCTCACATGTCGTCTCTATCCGAGGATGGGCCAGTGGCTCCGTCCCAAGTCCTAAAGGCCAGACAGCTTTTCCTTTCGAGTCAAGATTACTTGTTATCGTCGGGAGATCCCGAGCATGCTATTATATACGCCGAGGCACTGGCCCTACTTGAATACTCAACAGGGAGGAGCAACAAAGAGCCATCTTCTGAAAACCAAGGCGACATATGGTCTGCTACGACCAGCGTTTCAACCTGTTCCGACGAATTTATATCCCGTCATCTTACGACCAGCCAAGCGCACGAGAAGCTACTTCAATTTGCCTCTCGCCTACTCTACTTCCATGCCAGCAGAGGGTAAGTCATCACTGTCGTAGGTTACCTCGAGGAACCTGGTTCCAGCTAACATCGACCGCACAGGCCATTCAGGCCCGGATTTCTACGCGAGCAGCTCACGAAATACATCGGCCTCTTCCCTCAGAACACGGTCTTCCTTAGCCTCCTGGCGTGGAAGGAAACACGGCTCAGCATCGACGACAGGGTGCGGTCAGTTCTCGACACAACGGTCCTAGTCGAGCCACACGACTGCGTCAGCAGCCGTGCGTTCGCTATCCGTTACGAGGCGCGGACGGGCAACGTGCACTCCACGCGGGCGGCGTTCGAGCGTGCCCTCGAGAGCGAGGCGTGCAGGCACCACCCGGGCCTCTGGATATCGTACGTCCGATTCTGCCACGGCAGCAGGGAACTGCGGCCGAAGGCGAAGGACGTGTTCTACCGCGCCATCCAGCACTGTCCGTGGTCGAAAGACTTGTTCCTGGAGGCGTTCGTCACGCTGGGCAGGGAGATGGACTCCTCGGAGCTGAGGTCCGTCTACAACACGCTGTGCGATAAGGGGCTCAGAGTGCACGTCGAGATGCCGGAATTCGTCGACAAATGGCGGCGAGAGCAGAAGGAGAAGTCCGCGGGAAAATGGTGAGAGGTGAACTTGAGTCGCCCATCGATGACTCCGATAAGTGGTTCTTGATTGCCACAAAATAAGCCAGTCGACAGGGCTGCATCATGTACAGAGGGTCCAGTTTATAAGTTGGCTCATATGTCAACCCCTTGGGAAGCCGCCTCATCGTGTCATCGCTCTTGACCACCTGTAAGGGTGGCGTGCGTAGGCGCCGGAGTCTTTATTGGGCATCTGATCTATAGTCCACCTCGCCGAGTCCGGCATAATGACCTTCTAAGCCCACCCGACAAGCGGACGCTCAGCCGTAAAATCGGCCAAGTCTGGGTCGAGGTTCGAGTGTCTGCCAGATGTTCTTGTCGGTTTACCGCCCCGGCAGCTAACACTCTCTCCACACTCTAATTCCACGGAACTCCGCATTGGCGATTCAACCTTTAATCCTTATTTTCGCTGAGGAAAGTTCGTCTAGGCATACTTCAGATGCGTTTGATAAGTAATATTGTTGCGGATGAAATAATAATATTGAAATGTTTAGTTATGTACAATAAGTCCGAAGGACCATGACTATATACAATGGGTTGAAGGAGCGTTCCAGAATGCCAACATGATGCTATCCCGAAACCGAAATTGAGACATGTAGAGCAACCCTTAATCCCATCAGCTGAAGCGAATGATTTAATCCCGGGATCTATACATGACGCCGTCGCCGTTGATGCGATAGCTGTTATGCCAAAAGTAAATGCGTTAGAGAGAAAAGAAAGCCGAATCGATGCAAGAGTAACGAAGTGTAACCCGACCGTCTAATGCGGCTACCAACTCAGGACCAACCAAAGCACGAACCAACGTTCCTAATGGATCCGAGGAGCCCGCTCCAAAGCCCCTTCTTATTCTTCTTCCCGTCCTGTTTCGGCGGGTCGGCGGGTCCGGCCTTCTCATTCCCGCCGTCGCGCCCGCCCGCCGACGTCCGCAGCCCGCCGAGCGCGACGGTCAGCAGCTCGGGCGCGCCATCGAAGACGGTGCCGGCCTGGTCGGGCTTGTCGTCGCCGGACGCGACGACGTCGTCGTAGGGGAAGGCGTAGCCGCGGCCGTCGGCGGCGACCTCGTGGACGACGCGGGCGTAGTGGTTCGTGACGCTCTCCTTGTAGTAGCGGTCGACGCGCTCGCCGTCGGGCTGGCGCGGGTTCGCGAGCAGCGTCGAGCGGTTGAGGGCGGCGGCGAGCCGCGCGCCGACGTTGCCGAGCACGGCCGCCTTGTCGGGCGGGTAGCCGGCGAACGGGCCGGTGCTGCACGAGAAGATGTCGCCGGCGCTCGGGCGCGCGAAGGCGCCGTGCCCGCCGAAGCGCAGCAGCCCGTCGCCGGCGCCCACGCGGCCGCGCAGGTCGCCCCACTCCCACTGCGTGTTGACGACGAGGTCCTCGGCCGCGTACTTCTTCCAGACGGCGTCGACGTAGGCGTCGTAGTAGCCGGCGAAGAGGCGCGTGTCGGCGACGCGGCCGCTGTTGGGGCTCAGGACGCGCAGCACGCGGCCGCCCCTGTCGCGGACCACGAGGCGGCCCCAGCCGGCGCCGTCCCTGCGGCCCTGCTCCTCGAGGCGGCGCGCCACCTCCTCGACCCCGCCGGCCGCGATGCCCTGCACGACCTGCTCGCGGCCGGCCGTGTTGCGCAGCTTCAGCGATATGGGCAGCGAGACGAAGTCGACGTAGCTGATGTTGACGAACAGCTGCACCTTGTTGTACGTGAACTCGGCGAACCCCCAGCGGAGCCCGTGGTTGGGGTCCGTGGGGTTGGTCGCGCTGGGCTCTACGACGGCCGGGCCCGGGTTCAGCAGGAACGTCAGCTTGCCGTCGACGGCGAACCAGATGCGCCCGCCAGCGAGCTGCGGGATCGTCACCCGCTTCGTAGACCCCGGCGCGCCGAGCGGGATCGCCACGTCGGCCTCGAGGGGCTGCTGGGTCGACGACGGCGACTTGGGCCTGTACACCGTCTTGCCGTCCGCCTGGATGAAGACGACCTGATTGTTTCTGTTCAGGTCAAGGCCTGTGATGTACGCAAAGGCGTTGGAGGAATTCGTGTTGTTCACGAGCGCGAAATTTGTGGTTGGGGCCGTCATGTTTGCTAAAGCCGTGGCTGCTAGATATCTGAAGTGGAGATGGCTTGCTGATGCTTAGGAAACGGAGGAATATCTTTTCTGAACTGACGGCAGGATCCGGAGAGATCCCATCTCTGATATAAGTCGACCTCGACAACTTACATCATTGCCCGCGGCGTTGGAGGGCTTGGAAGAAGCCTCCATAGCGCTTCACGAGACACACGCCGTGGTCCCTCGACAAAAGCAAAAAGGGGACCTGTGACCCGCCTGCCTGGGTCATCCTCGGGTTTCCAGGAGGCTTAAAGGAAGATCTACTCGATGTTCGGTACGTAAACTGAATACTATCCGTCATGTTGGGCTTATCAGAGGCTGGCAGCAGCGTCGAACGTGATTCTACTTAAGCACTTGCTCGTCTTCTCGCTTTCTCGACTGGGAATTATGCCCGGCCCAAGATATCACATTACGCGTATCTCCACAGGCACGCGCTTTGAGTGATAGGCAGTAAAGTTTCCTAAAGCAGACAGAAGAACTAGCTAAGTCCAGGAAGGCGCAAAACAGGCTGTTACTATGTTAGCTTACGTTCCTACCATGAGCGCCGGCTGGGGTTCATATCAATAAAACTAGGCAAGCCTGTGGTGCCCGAGGATGTCTTCTAGGGTGGCCATGGCTATTAACAGTTATGTTACGATCCATGCCAACAGGGCAGATGGCCATGAACGAAGTAAGGAGTTACCGCTGGCGGCGGCGGTAACGGGCTGGGTAAATTTTAACCGGACTTAGATGCGAACGCCGTGCAATTCCCAGTGCGCACCAGCACGCTTTGGAGCTCCTGGAAACCTACTGATTAGGAACTCCACAAAGTAGCAGCCACAAGTCCGTACTCACATGTGCGAAGAGCCTCCTGGTTTGCCATAGTGTGGGTAAAGCCCCTTATTGGTGGTAGAAGCCAGATGCCCGACCAGCTCAGCGAACACGCGGTGTCCATGTCTCGGAGGGGTAAAGCAAAAGGGGATATAACACAGGCTCACATGGG
Organism: Monosporascus sp. CRB-8-3; assembly: GCA_004155055.1. NCBI lineage: Eukaryota > Fungi > Ascomycota > Sordariomycetes > Xylariales > Monosporascus > Monosporascus sp. CRB-8-3. Next base: position 131,416 of record QJNZ01000084.1, read on the forward strand.
CGCTATGACCCAGACTCACAAACCACAAGTCAGATCGTGGGTACAAGTATAAATATATCGGTGGAAGCCGGCCGGCGGTGGGGAGTGGCGATGCCGCCTCTTTTGCGAGGTAGCAGCATCATCCTCCTTATAAGACGTATCTCCTCATTGCGTGAAGGGCGATCCGGGAATGACAAGTAGGACCGTTTTCCAGGACCTCCTTATTAAAGATATCACGGGTCTGACCGACGCCTGACCTCTAAGAGATGAACTGCCAATGAGCCTGAGCTCCTTACCTTAGCAGACTTTAGACGACCCTCATAGATGCACAGAGGAGAGATCAGGTAACATTATCTCTCCGTAGTCAGCCTAGTCAGCTTGCGAGCTTGTGTCTTCCTTTACTCGGCAAGTCTGAGCTTCATCAGGATCCCACCATTAACAACATCGCAATTATTTTCGAGACGTATCGGAGGGGACGTCGTCCTCGGGATATCCTGCGTCGACAACGGTCGGCATCACCGAGCCCGCCACGGACGGACATTGGATGAACGATTGTGGTACACCCCTCCAACTCGGCCCACCTCGCCAAAAGCATATGACAGACTCCATAAAAATGGAAAACAGGGGACCGTGCCAAGTGCATGAAACAGATTTTGGGGGGGAAGGGGTGGGGTGGAAGAGCGTGTGCAGGTGTAAGACCTCGAATAGGAAGGTGGAGAAGAACCGTCGCGAAGCTCTCATTCGGTGCGTCTCGTCACTCACCACTCGAAGGTGTAGCATGCGGCACACACACACCCCTCCCCAAAAGAATGTTTTGGACTGTCTGGCACTCTCATAGACAGCACAGACACCAAGAGATCGTTTGCGACAAAACAACTTCCTTTGGCAGTGATGTCTACCTATTAGGGTACGTAGCCAGCCGCCCGCCGCAGCCGGGGACAGTCTGACCACTTTATATGCGAAATATATATGCGTACTTCGTAGTGGTTGCAACAGCGACACGCGCGTCACAGGACGAAAGAGCCGGCGATAAGTACTTCTGCAGTGAGCTTACTACGTACGTATCTCTCGTCTATTTTATCTGGTCCGCGCTGGGGAGCAGGCGCTAGCGTGACCTGACCCCCGGGATTCGAAAAGAAGGTTTAAAATAAAAACTTAAAATTAACTCCATGTCATCTTAATCAGCATCCCGTGAGAAGGAGCCCCGCAATCAATCTACATACTGCAACCTAAAATAATAAGGGGGGTAGGAGGGGGGCCGCAGCGTGTCACGAGTCGGCGACCCCAAGTTAGTGGAGAGAGAGGAAGCCGAGGTGAGATATGAAACATGAGTGTTTTTGTGTGTGTGTGTGTGTGTGTTGTGGGGGCAAAGTCCTGATCAAAATAATTGACACACATTTGGCTAGTGGGTGCTACGAAAGTGTGTCAATTATTTTGATGACGGCCTGGGGGGGAGGGGGGTTGTTTCAATTGTTAGGTCTTTAACATGCCGAGTCGCGCCCATATGAGACGTCTCCCCTTACTTCCTTCGAGAGTTCCGGGCGACATTGCATTCTGGTTTACTCTTTGCAGAAGATAACTGACCGACGGAAAGACGAGGGGGCGAGGGAAGGGACGTGGCTGCTGAATGCTACCCATCATTTTAGTCGTTTTGTGGTTATCTATGACTGTCTGTCTCGGGCTAAAGATGGCTGCTTGTATGAAGCTAGCGGACTTCTGCCCAAGCATTCCCCTTATCCCAAGACTCGAGTATAGACCACAGTAAGAATCATACGCCGGTTCATCCTCCCGCATATATGCCATGCGTGCAATGGGGTGCTCGCCTCAAACCTTAAAAAATTCCGGATGACAAAGTATATATACACCAAAGGCAGCTATAGAATCAAGTACATGCCTTGTCGCCCTAAAGCAGCAAAGGATATCGTAAGTTTGAGAATCCAGTTATCGACCATAGTAACTGCGCCTCTCGTCGCCAGGTGTGCCACCGAGCTGTCTCCTTTTACGTAGTCCCGAAAATCGTACACCATAACGCCGGTTCGGTAAATGATCAGGAGTCTCCGTAATTATAGTCCGATTGCCCACGCGCTCGACGCCAGAGTTGCACCTAACATCAATGACCACCAAAGCCCCACATAGCCCGCGGCGTTCTCGTCATCGGGATATGTCGTTTGGTTGTTCGCCATGTTCTGTTGGTACGTAAAGAAATGGGTAGGGTCATTGTCTGGCACATCGCAAAAGAAGGCGCCCTCCGCCGCCGGATCAGTGCATCGTGAGACGAAGTCGGCTTGTCTCGAATCCATTGATGAGTTGAAATACGCCTTGACGTAACTCACAGTCGTTGTCGCATCCGTCTTTGGCGGTCCTCTCGACCATCCGGGGTTGCCATTGCTCCAATGCGAAAGCAAGAGATGGCCGGGTTCAGTTGGTACGGACGATCCCGTCATCCGGGCCAACTCCTTTCCATCCACGTAGAAAATAACCTCATTTTCAAGATAATCAAATCTGTACTCGTGGAAGTCTGCCGTGGGATCGAATGGTAGATTCACTCTTTTGAAGTCCTTCGTGTTTGAAGCGTCAAATCCTGCTTCGCTCGATTCAGGAGATTGCAAGACAAGATTCACGGGGAAGGTTCCGTTTTCCTTATTAAATTGCGCGGAGAGGAATTCTATGTCGATCTCCTGGGTATCATTGAAGTACTGTAGACGAAGTACTAGTCAGTACTCAAGACATTGCAGGCGTACCATGCGACAACTTGACTGCGACAGGATCCTTACCCAGAAGAAAGCACTACAGGTACCGGCCACCTCGGTTACCTTTATGCCAGCGCGAAACGTGCCATAGAAGAAATGCAAATCCGTCGTGGCGATCTCCGAGCCGGTCACCATGCCATCGACAATATCACTCCCGACCACGAGATGTGCACCAGCGTCGCCACCTTTCTCGCCCGGCTCATTAAAAACCTTGATATCGGCAATGTTGTTGGAGACTACGTTCTGTAGCGTGAAGGCTTCGCCGTATGGACCTCGGGCGTCATGCATCGACTTGTTGAAGACTTGCGCCGCCCATCCGTATTGCCCATACTCCCCAGACCGATCCGTGATGTCCAGATGCACGAAGTCACTCTCCAGGAGGTCAGTGAAGACGACCTTTTCGTCCTTGTTCGATATCGCATAACCACACTCGCAGGCACCCAGAGCAGGATCGAAGAATGCAGGTAGAGATGCTAGGAGCCAAAGGTGGTTCATCGCACGCAGACTCTTCCAAGGCTCCATCTTTTTGGGTCGGAAGGTCACAGATCCCTCGGCTGTATTCAGTAGACGGATACTGGAGTTGCCTCTAGCAGTGATGGCAAGAAAAGAAAGTGATATGAAGCTTGAACGAATGAAAGGGAGAAAGGGTGAAACGAGAGACTATAGAAAGGAAAACGTGAATGGAATGATGGACAGAAAGAGAAGCTGGCCTGAGACAACAAACGAGTGAATGGGAACGTAGAAAAGACGATGGAGATGGACGAGAGCCTCGTATCCTGGGAGGAGATACTAAAATATGTAGATGGAAGTGGGTGGGAGTAGAAATGGCGTGCCAGACTTCCAGACTTCCAGACTTCCACATGCACACGCAAACCTACAATACCCCCAGATGGTGGAAGGATGGTGCGTTGGATCGCTACACGGGTATGTACTTCGTGCAGACGTTACTATATGTGCCCACCATTTTGACGGAGAGAGGCAGTCGAGGTCCCTATGCACCTCCTTTCTAGGTGCTCGATGTTAGAAGCCTCCCTGCTTAACCACCTATTAAATTCCACGCGACTGCCCCAAGAGTTTCAGCAACCCGCCGGTAATCAAATTGGATATCACTACCGCGATCTGGTCCATAGGGGTGAAAGGGGCTGTCTCATTGGCTGCGGCGGTCTGCTCCCCATGCATCTGGCCTTTACCCAATCTTTCGGCGAGAACTGATCGATAGGGGGGTCTGCAGGTACCCGAAGTCAACCCAGAGGGTCCTTTCGGATACCCGACTGTCTACTGCATAGGACAAAGGCCATGACACGAGAGAAGGCCGATAAAGAATGCTTGGGACGTGGGGTCTTGAAGTTGATCTTTCCTTAGGGAGGCTACTCGCCGTCTATCTGCCGGAAGGCGCCAGGGCGTTAGTCGCAACAATTGTTCTGAGGGTGGGTAGCACTCCCATTTTTATTCGCCATTTTGGGCCAATGAGCTTCCGTAGGGAAAGGTTTAGTGGGCCTTCTAGAGGGTTTCAGCTTTGAGTGGTTTCCGTTTTAGGCCTAGGACCCGCCAATAAATTGTTGCGACTAACGTCTTGTCGCCTTCTGGCGGATATACGGTGCTGAATCGTACTGATAGGGCATAGCGCGGCTCGTTAGTCCATTCTTGATGCAAAGCATGCAACGACGAACTGGGAAGAGGCTGGCATTGGCAGCAGCTGGTAGTGTCATGGGACTGATGGTAAGACTTGGGTGACGCTGCTTGGAAGGTCCGGGGAGGTGGGGGGAAAAAGCCGGCCGGTCGTTATTGGTACGGGGGAACTGGAGTTTGCCAAGGGAGCCAAGCCAAGAAAAGAGATCTCTACCGTGAAAGCCCTCGATGATTGGTAATGACAAACTTGCATCGGTCGAGTTGGGAACGTTGAAGATGTGTCACGTAAGATTATTCCTAGAGATGCCCTTATGTAGGGAAGATATTTCTGGAATGTGCTGATACCTGCTCAGCCGAATTCGAAAAGGGTGCTGGTTCGTATGACTAATGGATCTAGGCTCAAATAGGGTAAAGAATGCCTACTGTAAGCATATATAAAAGTTAATTAATAGCGTTCGTAAGAGGTGATTAGGGGGGCCTGATGGTTCTTGTGGATATGTCCGTCCAATTTTTTTTATTTTTATAACAGAGATCTCGACAGGTCGTCGCGACCCCCTAGCCGTATTCCGCGGGGACGGTTAGGTGGATAAGGCACGCTGTGATAAGTCATTTTTACCCGACCTTATGCAATTTACCCTGTACGCTATGATGTCTCCCTTGGCCGGATTCCCGATATTGTGGGAATATGACCATAAGCTAAATAGGGGAGAATGACGAGTTCCCCGGTTCATAAATTGGTGTCCATAACCCTTAAGATATTTCGTACGTATAATGCTCCTTGTTTTATTATGAGGTGGTAACAGATATACTGCGTAGTTCTAGGTAACGTTAGTAACTTGGCCATTACTATGCACCCACGCAGATAGGGAGTACCTAGCAGTAGTTGAGTATACACAACTTCGGAGAGCTTCGGCAGCTGGGCCTCAGCCGTACCACTAAGGGGTAGCTACGCTATGCATATGCTATCGAGGTTATGGTGTCACAAGGCACATGAACTGCAATGGAGATAAGTGAGATGTGATCGATTGAAAAAGTCGCCCGGCCAAAATATCTATACATTCCGAAATAAACCCCATGTCGAATCAAAACTTGACTGATGCGTTTTTATCAATCTGCTGCGCGTGTTCTCGTTTGCCCCGTCTCAGCCGCCATTCCAAGTTCCGTCCGTCCCCGTCCTGCGAGCTCGATTACCTTTGAGTGAAACTGACAAGTATAAATCAACCAGGAAACATGGAGGAAAAAAGGGAAAACAAATCAGGATAGCTGGAAGGTATCTGACAGGAACGGGCGGGAAATGAACAAATTAGCAATAACACGACGACAGCATTAAACACAAATAAGGTCGCCGTAGCTAATAAGACAGAGAAAAAGAAAAATCGCTTCTGGACCAGCCACCCATTTCTGCATCAAAACATTACGTTGCGCTATGTTACCGCGCTCTTTGATAGTCCCCTCCACCAGATCATAGAGAGCCTAGTTGCCATTCCAGCCTCCCGATTTCCAGTGACCCCTGATGCAGATAAACGATGGATGCAAACGCAGGCGCAAAGGAAAAGATAAACTCCTGACCACCCCTCGCGCCAGTCCATATCAGTGTCAGAAAAGCAGGGAACGACGAGGTATATGCGAAGGAAACTCCACCACACCGGAGAGGAAATGAAAAAAAACATTAGAGAATCGTACACCTCATGAGAATTAATTTTAGTACACACTCTCTTCGTCGGCCCCTTGTGAAATCATCGAGGGCGTCGAGACATTCGACGATGCCTCAACATCGTCCACGTAACCGACGAGGGCTTGAGAGTGAAGTCGGAAGGCCTCTCCCATGAGTCGGGTAATGCTGCAGACGTTTGTTAGCTACCAATCCTGAACTGCTAAAACAAGAACAGCAAGACTTACCCCCATACCACCACTTCATCCAGCATGGAACCCCAAAGGTGAGCCACGGTCGCACTCAACATCTGTGATCCGAGGGAACCTTCCGATTCCTTCTCGAAAAGCAGGCGGACCTTATGGTACATGACCATTTCCTCCTCAGAAGCAGCTTCCTCGTCATGTTCCAGACGGTAAAGCCACAGAGTAAGGGTGATCATGAGATCCATACCGCACAAAGGATGCTCGATACTCCAGTTGGTGGGAGAGGTGCGAGCAACCCAGCGGACGCCCTGGCGGACAGCCGTTTCGATGCAATTGTAGCACTCTTGGATAACCTTGATCATCTCGCTAGAGCGCTTGACCCGGTCACGTGCGTTTGACATGGCAGCAGCAACTTCGTAATGATCATGGTAGCGGAGAGCTTCCTGAACAGTCTTTAAGTCGACCTCCAACCGCGCGCGAGCGTTGCGGTACATGGCCTTGGCATTGAAGATTAGGGGATGGTGACCCTCATGCGGAGCGCTAAGAGGGACAGAGTCAACTTCCGGCTCACAGAGGTCGAGAGATTTCTCCCACGTCTCCAAAGCAAGCCTAAGTTTGTATTCCGTCACGACGTCTTGTAGAGCTTCGGGGCTACGTTTGTGGTACCAGACCTCGAGGAACAAAGCGTTGATCATAACACGCGATGCGAAGGCGCTGTACTTCAAGGTTTCCCCTTGGAAAAGGTTGTCATGCGCAGACATGAACGTGACTGCCGGCGATGCCTTGAGATGTTCTTGCCAGGTAGCCTCGTCGGTAACCTTGGAGTTCCATAGGGCCTCGGAGGAGGGCAGTTGCAAATCCTCAAACTCATTGAAGCTGATTGCTGGGGTGTGGTTGTATGTTAATGTCAGCAAGCCGAAGAAGATGTAAACCGCATAGTACGTGCGTCGGCAGCCTTCGTCCTCTACCCACTCAGTTCGCGTGGGCAGCGCGCCTTCACGAGCGTCCTGTCTAAGCTTCAATTCATAACGATTACCAGCGACCATATTGGCGAGTAGACTCTTAATGGAACATGACCATTCCAGCCCCTTAGGATCACCACTCCAGCTAGCAAAGATCATGTTGAGAAGAGAGCTCTGCATAGTCCACAGCGGACACTTCCGAGAGCTGAAGTTCTCCTTATTTTGCAGGAACTGGCTGACTAGAACTTTGGACCCAATGTGAAGCATATAGGCCTGATCTTGGTCAAATGCGTAGAGGGCACCGATCGACAGGACTGCCATCAGGAGAGACGGCGACACCTCGGTGACCTTGAAAGAGGCTGGGTGCAAGAAAGGCAAATGGTGATGGAAGAGACCGAAGTACGTAGCAAGATACCGATTCAGCGAGCTCAGATTCGGAACGCGAAACCCCTCTGGGATAGCGTGCTCAGTATCGTGGACTCGGATGTTATCGAGAATCATGTTCCGCTCATCGTCACTCTGAACTTGGGGAGCTTTGAAGCCCGCCGATGCCTGGGGCGGGTCAGCGGGAGAACGTACGGTACGCGGCGTATGCGGCACATTGGAGGTCGCCAGGCCATAGTTAAGACGGCTAAGTGGTGTGTCCGCGGACTGCAGCACGGATGTATTGCCGTTATGGTCATGACCAATCGTGGACGGGAAGGGGCTGGGATATGCCCGGGTAATGGTACTCACACTAGCAAAGGATTGGGTCTCGAATGAGCCAGACGTATTCGACGTGGTAGAATGCGCCTTGGGCTCCGAATGTGACATGAAGGTATCCCAGGGGACACTCTGCGGTACAGGGACGGCGCCGGGAGGATACGTGACTGCAGGGTCCATCAAGGGGGCCGCGTTCGGAGTATATGGCATCGTCGGACTAGGCGCATAAGGGCTTCCATTATCCCGCGCGGCAGCTGTCGCCTTGTGGGAAAGATCAGCGACTAACATCGCCGCGGTCTCGACATCGAACATCCCTTCGCTACTGGCTTCGATCTGCTCACTAAGACCCGAAGTATCGATAGCAAGACCTGTCTTAGAGGGACCAACATTCCGGGCTTTGGGGCCCGCGCGGCGCTTTCCGTCGCTATGGAGAGGGACACCACCGTCCTTAGCGTGGACAGTCCTGTCATGGCGGAGTAAAAGGTCGCGCCGCACGAAGGTACTCCGACATTTCATGCATTTGAAAGGGCGCTCCTTGGTATCTATCATCAACGTTAATTGTGTCTTGTTGCACCTACGACGCTGGTTGCGACGCGGATTATGATGGTGAGGGGTAGACGGCGATTCGCGATTCACGTTTCCGTTTACGACTCGTCGGTACGTCAAAGGAGGGGTTGGGGTAGGTTCAGATGGGAATGGTGCACCGCTAAAGAGAAATGGAGCCACTCACGCGATCTTTCATGGCGAGAACGATGTTCGCTGCGACTGAAGGCCCTGTTACAAAACTGGCATTTGTATTTCCTTTCTGGCACCGTGACTGATGTTTTCCGCGGCGTCGACGAAGTGGACGAAGGAGGGACTGCAACACTTGCGCCAGGCATCTTGTCGTGTGGGATGGTTGGGTTTCCTCTGCTGAGTATTCTCTACTGATAATGGACAGGTCGAGTCGTCGATGTGGACAAAGACTGCACTGCGCTTTCTTCTGCTTCTTCACACTCCGAAATCCCCTCCTCGACGGTCCCGATGGGATTTCTGGGGCAGGAACAGGTTAGTGTCCTGTCCTGTCGGGTGTGTAGAGTGCCTAATAGATCTGTTAATGCTTCACTCACAAAGCGTGTCCTCTTGACAGAATGCGATGTAGCTGGGCATTGGATAATGTATCGGAAGCATTAAATGAACGGGTATGAAGAGATAAGCGGCCTCAGCCGGATAATTAAGACTCGATACCTGCTGCAAGGTATCGGAGTAAGTGCGATCCGTCTTTATTATATAGACGGCGCAGATGGATGAAGTTTTGATGGATTAATGATGTTGAATCCCAGAGGCGGGGTGAATGGATGGAATGTCAAGGTAGGAATATTTGAAAATGAAAGTTCAGGAGGGGGGAGGGGGAGGGCGGGCTCTTGAGAAGCGGGAGACCGTGAGCGAGGTGAGTGGCAGACTGCAGTGCAGTGTATGCGTGCAAGGGACAGGGCATGGGGACATGGGGGACATGGAGGCAGCTTGTGCTGGTGAACCACTCGGCGTTAGCGGGCAGAGTGGTCAAATTGGGGCTGGAAAGAGGGGCAAGCTCCTGCGTACAGCGGGTTACTACTAGGGGATATCTTAAATCAGAAGCGGGTTCTGGTAAAAGGTACCTTGAGTGTGTGGTATCTCGTTATCACTTACCAGTATGAGCTGGCTGGAGGATTTGTTATGCAAGTACTCGGGAATTCTCATAAAATATGATCCCCCGAAGATGATGCGTTGAGTTCCAATTTTGGTGGGTTAGGAGCATAAATGTGGGGGATTGGTTCGATGTATGACCTCCAACCGGGCAACCGCGTACAGTGCAAGGAACTTGTGGAATGGAACACGGACACGCTGGTCACAACTACGGTACTATGTAATCGAATGGACGATAGACAAGAGTAACGCGATCCACAACGCGACTTTATTATCCCCATTCCTGTTTCCCCAAAACCTACATACATGAGGTTAGGTAAGGCTGGTAAGGTACGTAGTCGAGGGAGACTGGTGCCACGTTTGGCATCTCGTCCTGACCGTATATTCCTCCTATGTTTTCATCGGCGTTCAATGACTGTAAGGATATCAATTCACCTTCTCGCACATATAGGCATAGTGCCACTCCGCTTTAGCTCGGCTTCGCTCGACTCGGAAGTACCTAAGCCCCCAAAAGCGCAAGCAGCGTATGTACACGTAATTCCTCTCAATGCACTCGAAGGCGTGGGTGGCATTCTTTCGACTACGGTAACTGGCAAATGACCAAGGAGCGGGGTTAGAGATTATGAATTGGCCATGACATTGATGCGAGTTCATCGACCCCTCAGGCCCCTCATCTGCGGTCACGTTCAATTCTACATACCTTAGCTAACCCGCCTCCTTCGATGATGCTATCAGATACGATTCTGAGCTGTATCCCTACAGTCAGTCAGTACCTTACTGTGGCCCATGCAGCTAGGAACCGTGCTGTGGCTCCCTACCTCTTTTCATAATCTTATTTTGGATATATGCAAGCTCAAAGCTGCTTTGCGGTGTTCACCTACAGGTCTTATATATATTCACTTGCTCAGTAACGACTACCCATGATACAGGTAAGTTCAGCGAAGCATCGTGCTCCCGTGATATGTAGGGTTATCTAGATGACCTAGTAGGTATGCATGTATTTACCTACCATAAGCTAATATGACGACTAGTTTACTCTTCGGTGGTTCCCAAAATAGGGACGAACTGCGTCTTGCATTTGCTTAGCTATATACCTAACTTCGTACTTACGAGTAAGCAGTGAACGATCGAACTGCTATACCCCGATGCCTGGCTGCAGCGCCGGATCCTAGAGATATGCAAAGTGCGAACCGGCTTACCCCGATGCGGTGATGCCCAAACAGTTATATTCATTACAGAAGGCCTCTGTTGTCTTTTCCCCCGTTTCCCTCTGGGGAGCCCTTAGGTATATGTGATGTTCCGTTTGCTATTTAAACACGACCTTTCTCCCAGGCAACTGGGGGAACGCGTGTAATGGATCGGCTGGTGTATTAGCGTTGTAGGTACTGTAGCGGTTAATACAGTAAGAAACGCGCATTTCTGTCACAGTGCGCGCGTCCTAATGTTTTCATTCAAGTGGCACTGTCCTCAGTCACTGTAATTTCCCGATTTGGAAAGCTGACCATCCAATAGAGAGCCTGCATGATTTCCTTTAGAGGCCCCGACCCCCCATCAATGAGGAAGGATCATAAGCTGGCTCTTGCTTTTTCGTGGCATTTGCTCAAGAGATTACGGATCGAAAATTTTCAAAATCCTGCCACAATTTTGAAGATATTCAAGGCCTGCGAGTCCCGCTCTGTCCGCGTGTTCTTAAATTACCGAATTCCCGTTTAAGCCCTGCCGTCCCACACACAGCACTATATGCGGGACCCAGATTCCGGCGTCCCTAGATTCCTTCGAAGCGGACTAGTGGCCCATTAAAGATAGCTGCTGCCGTCACCGAACCCTCCTTCAATTCCCCCTGCCCCTATGTAATGGTATTCAAATATCGGTTGGTGATATCCAAAGACAAACTTTGTAACAGAGGCCACCAGCAAGATATGCGGCTTGTTAGGTTGTTGATCTACCAAAGTGGTAAACTTCTCAAATTCATCTCAATTGATTCATCAGAATGACACGACTTTCGGAGAAACCCCCGACCTCGGGAATCGACACATCTACAAGTAAACGCACCATCATGCAAGTTCGCGAAACCGTGTGCGAAATATTACTATTCTCCCGTTCTATTCCAAGACCTTGGTGGAGCAGCGGTCTCCATGAACCTATCTGAAGTCTCTCTAACCTACATAGGATAACGACCTTGGCCGAGATGCCATCGAGTTCTACTTCGTAATCCGCCAGTATCGGTCGAGACTTCCCCCTTCCGCCATTTACTACGAAGTCTCCTTCCCGAATGTCGCGGAGTCAAGCGAAATATCGGTCAGTCATTCGCATCGTCGCTAGATATGCATGCCAACGTTGTCACCGACAAACATCGCGATAGCGGTGTCGTGGAAGCGGTGTACGTTCGACATCGGGGTTCGGGTCGGTCTGCATAATCCAGAAAGGCGGAGCTCAGAAGCCCGGCATTTGAGAAGCGAGTGGCCCGAGAGGCTGATGGGTTTAACAAGGGTCATCATATGGATCTCAAACAAAACGAGGCTGTAGTTAGCCTGGACAACCGGGTCTCTTCCGGATGTTATGCGCTAGGCGAGCGTCCAGGAGCGTCACCCCCAATTTAGTTAATATCTCCCCCCCAACCTTAAAAGCCCCGCTAAATCTGGTCCTCGAATCTTAAGCACGATACAATTATGGCGGTACGAATTGATCACCGGTATATTCCGTGACTGAGCTTATGAGATCCAGTAGTATGTGCAAGTTGCAAAAGTTGAAGGTTATTATAAGAGAGCGAAGAGATGTGATTGCAGCTATTGGGAGGCTAAAGCAGGGGGAGGGGCAATGGCATTCATGATTGGTGTCCTATGGTCCCAATAGTTCGGGAAGGGGCAGCCCCTGACGCCATTCTTTGTTGCCAGCATCTGCGAACTCTTCCAGAATGGCAGACTGTTGCGGTTGCGGGTGTCACCCCGACGACGATCGCCATCTAAGTGACGTGCAAGGGACACGGCTCAGGCGATGTCTTGGTCAGTCTCTGTAGGTTTTGATATTGGACTATCACACCTTTCACATCCCGAGCATTCGATCCCCTCAAGGCGCTTATGACAAAACTGATGGGAAGGCCGCTCGGCTTTGCGAGCTCGTCAGTGGGCGATTGCATCGCGGTCTGCAGTTTGATACCCACCCGCCTACCCCTTTTTTTAGCTTTCCTAGTAGCGATTCATCACATTTCGCGCTCGTAGATCAGCTGCTTACGTCATATTCTGCCATCCACAGCTTCTCTATCCGGATCTTTTCTCGTAAGATTGTTCGGATGCCCGATTCAGGGGCTATGGGACTTAGTGTGCAAACGTGGCAGTCGCGGGCCGCGCGGGTGCCATCAAGACCGTCGTTGTTCGCGGGCTGACGGTGCGGTGTCACCAGCGGGGTAGGAAAGAAAATTCGAAAAGGGGCACGGACGTATTTTCATTAGGCGGACTTCACTCACGCCATATTCGCAGGGATCAAGCGGTCTAGTCAATCTGGAAATCCCATGTGTGGTAGAGACACCTGGCAGAAACCTGCTTCTTAATGTCGAATTCAGTCCCCATTTCGGAAATATAATGCCTGGTGATGTAAGCTGCTAACGACTTTCGAAGTGCCATTAGCCGTCGAAGAACTTCCGTGGACCTCCGGTAACAGGAGATCCGCAAGATCCGCCTCCCGAGCCACTGGGAGCTGCCTTTGATGTCCGTCATTTGCACATAGGTTTCAGCCGCCTGTCTGTCGCCTCCCTAGAACACCGACAACGCGGGGCGAAGTTTCGCTGTTCACGTAATCGCCGTACTATCAGGCAGCGTACTCAACCTTCATCGGTTTCACTTTTACACTAGAAGCGCGCTTTCTAAGGAAGCAGGTAGGCTATGTCGCTAAGATGGTCCACTAGTGAGCTGCAGTGTAAGTCTGACGGCAAACGCTACTGTTAATCATCAAGATGTTCATCGCCGCATGTTGATGAAGTGATGCCTCAGACCGTACTGGTCCTGTGACAGGACTAGAATCTCGAGTTCTTCCCACCCTTACCTCTTATTATTGTGAGATAGGGAGAAGCAGTTCAGCGGGGCATGCGAGGAGAATATGACATACTTACTAACGACCGAGTGCGTGATCACCGGGGTTAGACCAAAAAGATCAGCTCACGACCAACCCATGGTGGAAATATTCCAGAACACAAGATGCGGGGTTTTCAGCGCTTGAGATTGTGGCTGATACTTAATAACTGCTGTAAAGAATCGGACCAGACCGTTGAAGGCTTATCGACTTGAGGATCGTGCGTCCGTCTTGGTTGCACACAGGTGTCTGAGTCTCCCACCTCGCGATGTGGAGCTGATGTGACTATCCCAAAAGCAGAAGGTTGACAAATTGTAAAGGCAACTTTACAAGGGTGAGAGATACACTTGTGAAGGAATGGTCGTTTCATTGTGGCAGGAGACCCGATGCACGCGAACTACGGAGGGTGACCATTCATGCATCGTCCGTATACGGTAGATGTCAAGATCTACTGCTCCCAGTCGTAATCCCGATACCGAAAGCTTCTTGCGTACGCGACCCGTACGCCAAGTTCCGTCCGGAATCTCGTTCGATGAAAAGCTTCCTGCCTCGGAGTCTAGAAGCTTTCTGGATGCCCTCCTGTTCCACCCGTCAGTGTTAGGCCTTGTGAACCTGACCAGGCCTCGCAACACGCAGGGGCGGTGACCGTAGCAGAGGGACAGCCGAGTATGGAGCATGAGCAGGGAACCCTGTGATCTTGTGGGGTGGGCAATATAGTAAACCGGCCGGTGCTATTCAAATTGGGCCCAGCATGCCGGCTGATTCGAACTTCTCGATGTTTTCTAGGGACTCGTCCGCGGGCCCGGAAGCGCGCCCGGTACACACCAGACAAGAACGCTATCTGACGCTATCGGCATCGCCTGGTGGTCGATGGCGGGGGTGACCCTTCCCGGCGGTTTCTCTGGGCTGATCTGTCTTCCGACGACGTGGAAACGTCTGTTTCGAAGCTCCGAGGAACTGTATTCAGGCACACACTAATACCAACTCCTGCGAATGATTCCGATGGAGAATTTGAGATATCCAGAAATTGCTCCTCTTGCGGCCATTCAAAATATGACCAGAAAGCCAAGAGGCAGCTTAAATATGTAGCAACTAGAACCGCTCATTCCTGTCTGCCCTCGCTCGTGGTGTCTGTCTGCCGGATGTGGTGGGGTAGACCCAGATTTCGACCCCCTTGACGACCCCACCAGATTTTCCACGTGTATCGGACGCAGAACACACTGTGGTTGCGGTGATTATCCTTGCTGAGGTGTTCACTGAGGTTTTTCACCGAGTCGCCATTCAAGCTGCCGTCGTACCGATCACCGGTCCACAAAGATGCCAAGGAGCGGTTCGTGGAGAGGCGCTTGGCAGCGGACTCGCGTCTATATACAAGCATATTGTCGCCCAGTAGAAAAAAGAAGCACATTTACAGACGAGCAACTCGTGTAAATTTTCACCCTTTACAGACTTTCTATGCTCTACTCGCTCGGGCCAGCCAGCTCTTAACGTTGATATCCCGGCGATATCTAATCATATTTCTTACACTACTTGTTAAGCAGCAGCCATGCCTTGCTTCGGCCGGAATTGGTTCGGTCCCGGAATTACATATCGCGTAGCATTGCTCGTCACAGACTCAGCCGGCCGGGTACAAAAGTTGGCACAATACAGTAATAGAACGCCTGTTGGTCTCGGCTATATACGAGAATTTTTGATTAGTCTTCATTAAGCATCCAAGTATCGTATCATATGTACTACAAGGTCCGAATAGATAGCACTCAGGGTGTGGGGAATAGCTTGTCTATTAACCATACCATACTACCTACCTTGTACGTATGCTATATCGTGTATGCTGGTCGTCATCGCATGGCATGCCCCTTGCGTGTACGGGTATGGGAATTAGATGGCGAGTGGGTGTCGTCGGACCAAACTGCTGGTGAGGCCGATGACCATAGGTGATGTCTATGTACGAAGTGATGGATTAAACCACTTCGTTCTAATACCGATACATGTATCATGAGCTTCTGGGATCCGCCGTTTACCTGGTTGCAATTTGTATGTATTGCGTGCTTGGCCTGAGGATGGAAAACTCGCGACGGCAGCTGAGAGCTCTGGAGAGGGCCTAGTTGATGATCGATAGCCTAATTACTTGTTTTTTGACTGACATCTCGCGTGTTCCGTGTTGGTGGGCTGCGGGCTTTTGAGGGATTAGTGTAGCAGTCGGAGCGAAGTTACAGCAACACGTCCATCAAAGTCCCAAATGGGTCCTTTCCCCATGCACCATTTCACTTTCTTTGTTGCCTTGGCGGCTAAGCGACAGCTGCAAACATAACAATTGCAAGACCCTTACAGCAAAGCGTCATAGAAGACTCAGGACAGAGCGGGACGGTATCGCATACTGCGATCTGCTCCAAGATCGGAAGCATCACATACGGGCCGATCCAGTCAGCCCATCCTGCCGCTTGTAGGATCGTGAGTCCGTGAGCCTTGTCTAATCCAACCAGTCAGTGAACGAGGGAGGAGAGTGACTTGCAGAACAAGTACGAATCCCACCATCCAAGTTTGACAGGCGGCCGGCACTAGTCAGAGTGCTAGGTAGATGTCGGCTTTTCCCAGGGTTCGCCTCAGAAAGAGGGACAAAAAAAGGACTCCCCCTAAAAGAGGAAGAGGGGTATCACACACACTAAGCGAATATATCGCGGCATCAGTCTCACCCGCCTACCTGCCATACCTATATCTCACCCACCTATACCTACCCACATCTGCTACGCGCCAGGGAGCAGAACGTTCCTCTGCACAACTGAGGCCAATACGACCTCATAGCAAACCTCTGTGACGACAACTCAGGTCTGCCTGTCTACCCGCTTGCTCGAGGCTTTGGTGGTACCACAGAAAGCAAAGGAGTTCCAGCCCTCTCAGTCGCTGCTCAGCCAGGCCCGCTGAGTGGGCCAACCCTTCCGAACCAGCGAATCGAGGTCGTTGCCTCAAAATCCAGGTCGCATAGGCACAGAACGTGCCAGCCACTCATATCGTCTCGAGCAGCAATTCGAAATTCTTGACCAAGACTGCTGACGCTTAGAGCTTGCGAGTGAGGATTTTCTAAGGATTGTGTGGTCGCATTTCGATGAGCTGAAATTGGGGAATGCAGAGGTATGCGCATGCATCCATATATATATATATATGATACATATATATATCATACGTGTATTAAGTACCCTAGTTAGGGTGTTGTTATTGTCAGACTTCCTAACAATAGCTGATTATTACTGGATTAGGAGGTACTTTACGAAGAAAGTAGTAAGTAAAAAGTCAAGTCATTTTACCCCTCGGTCGTCTCTCGCCTCTGCCTTTCTTAGTTCTGACACCGAAGAAGACGCATGCCGTCCAAGAGGTGCTGACTTTTAGTATTACCCACCCATTAACTTAACTTTCCACGCTACCACTAACACTTAACTTTACCACCCACCACTACTACCACTAGTTGACCACCACCCCCCTTATCGATTGAACTCGGGGCCAACCTCAGCGGCTACAGCGTCAACTTCATTCAACCTCCCCATCTTCAAGCCCTTTAAACCATTCCATTCCATACTTCCTCTGCATCTTCCATTTGTCATACCCCATTGTACTAACCTAACTTTCCCCAGCCCAGTCCTTGAGCGGCATTGATTTTCGAATCGGCGCACGATACCTCGCGATAATCATTCCCTCGTTTGTTTTATTCGTCTTCCCCTTTCCCGTTCAAACTATCATTCGCACACGCAAAGTTTTGCCGCCTTGCGGTTTGCTCTTGTCAGCTTATTACGGGTCATGACTTGATACTTATCCGTTCATTTGCCTTAAGAACTGTCGATTGTACTCATCCAATCGCCGCGTATCTACAATCACGATGCTCATGACACAGCCTCCAGTATCGGCACTGGTAACTTCACAATCACAACAGAACAACAAGACATATAACTCGCGAAACCGATCGCGATCCAACACTCTAGACAACAATCCTGATTCTGCTATTGATCTTTCCGACGGGCTCGCCTCGTCTTCCTCGGCTCGATTCGACGGCGACGGCGATATTACCTACGCTTACAACATGAATGGCTTGATTGGAACGCAGCCGCCGGGCACACTATACGTACGAGCTCTTTATGACTACGAGGCCGACGACCGCACGAGCCTAAGTTTCCACGAGGGCGATGTCATCCAAGTCATTACGCAGTTGGAGAGCGGTTGGTGGGATGGTGTAATAAACGGGGTTCGAGGCTGGTTTCCAAGTAACTATTGTCAAATCATCACAAGCCCCGACGAAATCCCCGATGCAGCCCAGGCCGTAGACGTGGATCGAGTGGATGATGACGACCCAGTACCGTACGAAGACGATTTCGCCGATGACAACGAGTCGGATCCAGACGACTCCAATGCCCTACCTCTGGAGGGCGCCAGGAAGAAGGGCCCGAAGGCGGATTTCTGGATACCTCAGGCTACTCCGGATGGAAGGTTGTTCTATTACAACACCCAAACGGGGGAGAGCAGTATGGAACTGCCCCTCGAGTCGCCCACCTCTCTTAATGAAAATGGCCCTACCGATAGGATGAAAGCCCACATGCCAGAATATACCAGACCGCCGCCTGAGATCATGGCCGCAGGTATGATACGGGACGAAGATGAAGAGTCAGAAGTAACCTCTGCGTCGGAAGCCGAAGGTGAATCATCAATGATGGGTTCAATGGGTTCCCTGGTGAGTGGAATTATTCATCCTTTCTTTTACGCCGCTTTGCTAACAAGAATCCAATAGCCACCTCGCCGGTCGCACCAAGTCCGCAACGATAGTAGCGTCGGAATCTCTCCCTCGCCCTCGATGGACTCCATTACCAGTTTCACATCTAGAATGGGGCGCAGACCGACTGAGGCATCTATCAACACCATACCAGTATCAGCTGGCCCGGGCCCAAGGCCTGTGCTTGCTTCGGCAACCTCCTTCACTAATGCTGATTTTAACCTTCCGCAAGCCGCCACAATACCGCACTCATTTTTCGATGATGGGGCCGCCCAGCCGTTGACCTGGAATACGCTGGTTGCCAACATGAAACGAGCCATCGACCGGTACCGCGAAGCGATAACGAACAACAATCGATCCGAGTATGTGAGCCGAGCAGAGGACATATCCGACCACCTCCGCTTGCTTCTGGCTGCGGGATCCGGCACCACGGATAACCACTCTGGTCAGCCTTCCATCATTTCCACTAATAAAGCTCTCTACCCACATTTCCGAGATATGATGTCCAAGTTCTCCAAGTTAGTCATATCGTCGCATATTGCTGCGGCAGACTGGCCGAATGCGGAATCTGTCCAGAAGTGCATGCAAGAGGCAGATGGCGTCCTCCTTGGCGTGTTCAGCTTTGTCGAGGTTGCCAGGCAGCAGAGAGGAGAGGATATTCCCCGGCTCTTCCCCGGCTTCGTCATCGGGAGCACGACTGGTGGTAGCTGGCAGAACAATGGCCTCGGTCCTCGCGATCCCATCACGTCGAATTTCTTGGAGGAGGATGAAGGTGCCACTGAACCTACTGCCGTCTTGGATGGTAAACTCCTTGAGAGACTCGACGAACACAAGAGGATGTTGGTCTGCAGCATCAGGGAGCTAGAGAAGAACCTAGGGTTGGCTAACAAGATCGTCACGTCCTACCAACATGAGCTCATCAGTAACAACGTCTGCGTCGCCGGTGGGAAGGTCCTCGAGATGTTCAAGCCCTGGGTTGCCATGATCGAGTCCATCGACCTCTCCTCGTTGGGTGATAGCTTTCAGACGCCTCAGCTTGCCGATTTCAGCACCAACAAGCAAAGCCTTTACGATAATATCTCCGATCTTGTGCTAGGATGCCAAGCAGTCGCGGGCCCCTTGAGTGACGAGTGGGCTGAGGTCCGAGGGGAGTCATTAGAGAACAGACTCGAATACGTGCGGTCTTGCGCTCGAGCTTTGGAGACGAATTCTTCACACGTCGGCTTCTCTCTTCAGCTCTTGTCCGAGCAGGTGCAGATTAACCTACAGCAACAGCAAGAAGAGCGGATGCGGGAAGAGAGCTACCAGCGGGACCAGCTCAGGAGAGGAGATACAATGCCGTACAACCCGACACACGGGCGGAACGATTCCCGCACCGTGGTCAGACCACCGCTGATAGCATCCCAGTCCTACACAGAAGGAGATGTCCCCAAAAGCACCTATAGGAAAGGTGGCAACTTATCGAAAGCTGCAAAGGTTTTGGGAGAAGGCAATCTGCCTGACGGTATGCAGCAGGTCGAAGAAACACCACCGTTCCTCAGGCTCGACTACGAACATGACCTCTCTTGGGATCAGAAGACCTCGCCGCCATCCATCAAGGGAGGTTCTCTGTTGGCTTTGACAGAACAACTTACGAGACACGACAAGTTAGACTCTAACTTCAACAATACCTTCCTTTTGACTTATCGGTCGTTTACCACAGCGCGCGAGCTTTTCGAACTTCTAGTCCAGCGCTTTAACATTCAACCACCGGAGGGGTTGAACCATGCCGACTACGATATGTGGAGGGACCGTAAACAGAAGCCGATTAGGTTCCGTGTCGTCAACATACTCAAGAACTGGTTTGACAACTTCTGGATGGAGGAGCCCAACGATGAGTCCCGACAGTTAATCCGCGACGTGTACACATTCGCCAGAGATCACGTCAAGTCCACGGAAACGCCTGGCTCCGCTCCTCTTATGGCTGTTTTGGACCAGCGACTCAGTGGCAAGGAGAACCCGTCGAAGCGCTTGATCCAGACATTCGCGAACAATGTGCCGGCGCCGATCATGCCGAAGAACATGAAAAAGCTGAAGTTCTTGGACATTGACGTCACGGAGTTTGCCCGTCAACTAACGATCATCGAATCTAAGCTTTATGGAAAGATCAAGCCGACCGAATGTCTCAATAAGAGATGGCAGAAGAAGGTGGGCGAGGGCGAACCTGAACCAGCACCGAACGTCAAGGCGCTCATTCTACACTCAAATCAAATGACCAACTGGGTCGCCGAGATGATCTTGGCTCAGATGGACGTGAGGAGGCGCGTCATGGTGATCAAGCACTTCGTGGCGGTTGCCGATGTGAGTCGATAATTCCCCCACTCGGTTACTATCTCTGTCGCTGACAAGTTTTCAGAAATGCCGAGGCCTGAACAATTTCTCGACTCTCACGTCCATCATCTCTGCCCTTGGCACTGCGCCTATTGCACGCTTAAAACGGACCTGGGATCAAGTTCCGGCTCGCACGAACGCGACCCTAGAGACCATGCGGACGCTGATGGCTGGCACGAAGAATTTTAGCGAATACAGAGAAGCTCTCCATGCCGCAAACCCTCCTTGTATTCCATTCTTCGGTACGTTAACAGAGAAATCTTCTTCTACTCGTATTCAACCAAGGTTTCACTAATGCTATTGTACAATAGGCGTGTACTTAACAGATCTAACCTTCATCGAGGACGGTATTCCTTCGATCACCAAGAAGACCAACTTGATCAATTTCGCCAAGCGCGCAAAGACCGCTGAAGTAATACGTGATGTCCAACAGTACCAGAATGCTCCTTACTTGCTTCAGCCAGTACCGGAATTGCAAGATTACATTTTGAGTAATATGCAAGCTGCCGGAGACGTACATGAGATGTACGACAAGAGTTTATCGGTGGAGCCGCGTGAGCGGGAAGATGAGAAAATCGTAAGGTATGTTGCTTTGAGGGAACAGCAAATGGCTGCGTCACAGGGCCAACTCTACTTCGGATGAGCGCCTGAAGGCTTAATGAAGCCCAAACACCTTTTTACTTGCTGGAACAGTGATCCGCTTCTTATCTAAGATATTGGTTAATTCCGAACAAATGCTTACTTAACTCTTTACTGGTATAGGGTCCTAGCCGAATCTGGCTTCCTATAAAGGTGGCACAGGGCCGGCTGTCCGACACAAACATACATGCAGCGTGTGTGTCTTGCGCAACCCTGCATGCCGTTGCAGCAAGGCGATCTCAGCAACCAATCAAGCCGTGCAACACCTTGATGAACCGCGGGCAGCGTTTAGGTACCGCTGCATACTTGCCGGCCCCACTGGTAGCTGAGAAACGAAGTAGGCATGGTTGGCCCCGTCGGAGGTCGTCTCCGGCACTCGTAGACGGATTGTGAACGCCGGACGTTTCATGCCCCAGGTGTATCAAGAAGTTAGGAGGGCTTCCCGAGTGTGTGCAATTCGGAGTCATGACATGATGCGAAATCGGCCGACCAGAAGCCGAGATGCCAAACGGATTCAGAGGACGGACACCTTATCAGAAGCGGCACGTTGTGACGTTACCCCGTACTCAGGCGGCGGCAGATGATCATACAAGCCAGGATAGGAGACACTCAAGACAGTCACTTGGAATGCTCCGACCTGATTGGATTGGAAGCATTTCTCTACGAGAAATGGCAAACATATGAATGACAGGTCAGGTAGTTGTTTTAAGTTCCGGGTGGGATAGGAGAGATGGATGCAACTTGAATGCGACACCCGAAGACATCGGTTATTGTGGGATTCAGCGACTGCCTATAACACGCGTCACATTAACTCTTACGGATACTTAGATTCCGGCCGAACATAAACCGGAGACCATTTAGAAGTAGTGCATTGGACCGGGTTGAGATAGCTACCATCAAGCCTATGGCGTGAACCATGTAACTAGGGAATCGCCCGCTTCATGCGGAGAAGGAATCGGGCTTTCTCCGTCGGGAGGGTCTGGATGGGCGGGTAGCTGTCATTCCCGCAATGGAAATGGACCGGGAAATCAAGTCCCTTATATCCTATTTGTTCACTCAATCCCAAACCATTGCGCTACCGCCAGAGTAGTGTTCACTCTCTAATGAGTTCGCATCCCACCTCGACTCCCACGGACGTTGGCCCTTACCATATCTGGATGCTGATGTCATGTCTATGTCTGAGCGTCTCGTATGCCAACCCGAAAGTGTCTCCGGGAGCTTGTCCCTATTTCGTGCATCTCATGATCATGACACTCTCTTAACGTCTCCTCGGCTACGCAGACCATGCTGCGTACGCGTCGAGCACAGATAGGGGTCAGGGTCTGCGTGCATTGAGAATCGAAACGCGGATTTCAAAGCAAGACCAGCTATCAGGCTTATCCTCCATTCTTTCATCCTTTATCATTTCCACTTTTACTCTTTTTTTCTTCCTGTGTAAGTCCTCTTCTCGCTGGTCTCGAGACGTAATCAACCTGAACAGCATGATGTCTTTGGAGGATCGCTCCGAATCCCCCCTAGGGGAGGGAGGCTTCATATAACTACAACGAGTATCTGAGAATCTCCTCGTCTGCGGAACGCCTCATATCTTAATATGCCCCGGTTCTTGATCCTCAAGACTCTATTTTAATACACTCTGTCACCCAACTCTTCGTCTCTGCTTTGCAACCCTTCCAGCGACCAAACCGCCAACGTGTCAGAGTAGATGTGGTGGCTGACTGCATTATGCACACGCGGTGTACATCCGTATGAGAGTTCAGTCAACCCGGATATCCAGCAGGGTACCGGATTCCCATAAGTCCTATACCACCCTGCCTGTAGAGCGTTCGTCCAGTAAGATCAACCGAACTGTTGTTCTACGCGCGTTGCCTCATGTAGACAGTACAGCCTCACTCAAGACGTGTTTACCACCGACTATGGCGCGTACCATCAAATAACAATGACCGAGTATGTCTCGATCCTACGTCGGCGGCGTTCTAGTATGCCTTGCCAGCGCGTGACAGCTTGCGCTACTTATAGGGTGTCAGGCCTCCCTTCCATGGCAAATCCCAACCCAGCATTTTTCGAAACACATGGTAGCTCCCATCAGACTCTGGAAAGATGATGCTCTTAAGCACCAACTCTTTAGAGCTCGAGACATTCCCCGAAGACCCCCCGCCATATGCTATTCTATCCCGTGTTTAAACTAAGAAAGAAATCCAGTTCTCAGGCCCCTCGTCACAAAGTGGATATTCGCTGCGTGGGCCCCGCCTCCAACGGGAAGGGTTTTCGCAAGATTACGAAATGTGCCGCGCGCCCCAAGATGGACTGGTTTCGATATTTATGGATCGACTCCTGCTGCATCAACAAGCAGGACAGCTCCGAAGAAGCAGAATCTGTCAACTCTATGTTCGGATGGCATCGCAACGCTTCGGTCTGTTACATATGTCTCGAGGGCTTTGAGTGGACAGATCACGCACGCTATAGATGATGGTGGAGAATCTCCTTGTGTTGAAACAGACCTGGAAGAGGATGGCAGCTTCGTAATGGTGGCAAAGCCTGGGTCTAGCAAGGCACGCCTACTACAGCATTCGAGAGCATTGCGACCTAGCTCCTGGCTCTAGTTCCTACTGGCCGGCATGTACTATTACCGTGGGAGACGCGCATACTCTCTTGCAAATGGTTCACCCGTGGTTGGGCGCTCCAAGAGCTTCTCGCCCAGCCAGATTGAAAGTTCTCCAACAAGTTTTTGACTAATACCAGCGATTTCGTACATCCTAGAGACCTTCTAGGTGTTCCCGAAAAAAAAAGACCTCTGATTCCCCAAGACGTGTTGACTGGCCACCAATCCCTCGACTCAATAAACGTAGCGACTAAAATGAGATGGGCTCGAGGACGCAAGACAACACGGGGGGAAGACATGGCCTATTCGCTTCTTGGGATTTTCGACCCGCAAATGGGAGCCCTATACGGAGAAGGTGGCCGAAAGGCATTCATCAGTTTGCAGGAAGAGATCTAAAGCACACGACAAATGAAACCATATTCGCATAGCCTCAACATGGCAGTGGCGTTTTCGGGCTGCTCGCCGAATCGCTCGACTGGTTTTCAGACTGCTGCTGGTTGAACGACAGGCCTGATGAGACAACAAAATCCTGGCTACTCTGCAACAAAGGCTTGAGGGCCAGTCCGCGAATGACGCGAGAGAAGCCCACACTAGAAGAGCGATACCGTGTTTCACTGAACCCTGTCAATGTAGGGACCATGCTATCTCCGTCCCTTAGGTTAATCCGCCTAGGTGACGACCAGTTTGCAAGATTGGGGAAGTTGGAATTCTCGCCCCATTCTCCCAGCCTCGAATGCCGCCAAATTTAGATCCCGCGGAGGCTTCTCCGCAGGCCCCTCCGCGTTAGATTCGATTACTCCGGCGTAGCTCGCCCATTCCGTTACAAAGCGTACCAGTGCCGTGATTGGAAACCCGAGGGCGATGACCGTAAAGGGGAAACGTTCTTAGACGTAACACCTCTGTACGATAACGGTAGGTATGTCGCTGGCCTTGGGGTCATGAAAGTTCCTCATTGTCTCGGTAAAGGGTAGGTCTAATAGCAGCGCTACCCTGGTGTTTGGAGGGGAGCAATAGGGGACCACACCGTAGGGGGTGAAAACGACGAGATTACGATGGTATGGTCGAACTCTGCCCTTTACCTAGCCTTTAGAGAGGTTTACGCCAGTATGATTATTAGGGAATGCATCGAGACGATCACGTGCCACTTTGACTTAGGATGGTTATACAGGGCTATTCCCCATGGCTCCGTGTTGAATGGAAACCAAAGTAGTAGATGTAGTGTTAGTCATCTTAAGGCGATCTGCTATATGGGAACCTTCTCGACTTGTATAATATTGTCGTCCCGAAAGTCGACAAGAAGGCGGAATATGGCGATCGGTCTGGCCATGGATGGGTATCGGCTATTAGTCATTAGATGTACATATGTAGCTATTACATGGGTCCGCCAAATTTGTTCCGATTCGAGCGGACAGTTCTCCCTAACTCCCCATCTCATGGTACAAATCTAGCAAATCCCTCTAGCCATGTGACCGGTGATAGCCCTCACTCGCTAGAAACGACAGAATAAGGTAGGACCTAGCTCTCCTCAGAATCAGAACAATTTGCTACGTAGACCTACCCCGACACGCTACCGGTAACGAAAAGTGGCAAAATGATGAGGCCCCGGGGGTTCGGAAAGAGAGTCTCAGAGGCACCAAGTGATGTATGGCCCCCAACCATGCTGAAGTTCTGGTGTTCACTTCACAACAAGTTGTTAACAAGTCGATGCTGCCGCCCCAGCAGTTGACGTTAGAATATTGGGGATATTGGTTTCAGGCTTCAGTTGAGTACCGGCTATCCTCCATAATCAACTGATCAATCTTAAACCCCTGTGTCACGATTCACGCCTCAGTATTGGGATCACAAGGCTTCTCGGTTGCAACAGGTACATACGCTCTTCTCATTCAGTCTTGGGAGTAGAGCGAGTGTGGGCTTTCACTACGCAGCTCTTTGGGCCTGACCCGAGCCGCTTCAAGAGCGCTCATGCATCGAGGTGCGACCAAGCCTCGTATATTTTATCCCTAATGGCCTCGTGCCCGAGGCTTCGGGGTGGAAGGTCTCCCCGTAGTATGTCGGGACGTAGCACATCTACAGGGGTCTGAGTTAGAAGTGCTCCACCGCTAGCATACAAGGTGGCTTTGGGAATCATTGCTCAAAAGTCAAATCCACAGCGGCGGTTGCTTGTGAATGATCAAATAAAGAATGGGTCTATCAAGCTTTAGCAATAACTTACTGAGTCTGAGAGATGAGGTCCTCACGGGTTGGCAGAAGAAATGGGTCTCGGTCTTTCGCCATGGCCATATAACACTATACCGTCTGCAGTCAGTGAATGTTCTTTCAGTAACTTTAGGGTCCGTTTCAGGGACTGGAACCTCCCGAAGAGCTCTACTAAAGATCACCCTGCCGGTAGGATAAGAGATGAGGGGCAAGAAACAACATCAGAAACTGACCAAAGCAAGTTCGCCCCAGTCCCAAGACCGTTGAGCAGGCCCCAAGCACGAGGAAGGATCAACCAAAGCCGAGGTTGGTAACAACGTCTCCACAACTGTACACTGCTTTAGCTGCGTCCCGTTCCTGGCGTTGTCTCGGCCGCCAACTAAGAAGAAGAAACGTGTCGTTAAGAAGCGGGCATAGCCCGTGACGAAGACTGCAACACTTAGGAGTCAGTCATTGTCCTTTCTGATCAGTTAGGCGAATAGGGCGGAGAGCTATAAGACATTTGTTCGGGAGCCATAGACTTCTAGAAAAAAAATCTTCCATTTGTAAATTTCTGCTCTTGAACCAGGTAGGGAATAAAGGGGACAAACAACTTCAAAAATTGTTTACTTACACCACGGCTTCTTCTCCCAGCCTGCCCGGTCCAGTATCTCCGTGACGACGAGCTCCAGATGGTCCTCAAACTCCTCGCCTACGATCTTCTCGCGGGCGTGCCGCAGCTCCTCCTCGCATGTGCCGGAGTAGAAGCTGTAGAAGCGGAAGACGCACGCGTTCATGACGCCGAAGAAACCGAGGTCATTGCCGCCGAGGGACAGGAACGCGAAGTCCGCCGGCAGCGAGGTGCTGAAGGCGTCGATCTGGCTGGCCTCCCCGCCCGAGAGCACGTCCGAGAGCACGTCCGCGGGCGTCGCGCCCGTGTAGGACAGGAACTGGAACGAGGTGGCGTTCGGCCCGCCCTGGCTGGCCGCGAGGTCCGAGGCGATCAGCCGCGGGTGCGCGTGTAGACAGAGACGGAAGTCGTCCCCTTAGCCCTCGAAGCCGGTGCCGATCCCGGCGCCGTACGAGTCGCCTAGGGTGATAAACCCGGTTCGCGTCCGAGAACTGACGAGGGGGGATGCCAAAGATAAGAAAGACAGCCAATAGCCTGAGCACATATGAATCTCAGGCACATCCCAGGCAGTATTTAAACCTGGCCATCCCTAGAACAGTAACTTACATAGCCAAGAAACAGGCGAATTCTGCGTGATACCAACCACTATTCCACAAGCCTGGTAACCAATCATATCAGGTTAAGTGCTGATTTGATGACCGCCCAAAGATATAATAACAATGTCCACTCGTATTACCAATCCGACATGGGTTTTGCTATGAGTCAGGGAGTAGACGCTGCAGTACCTCATCAAACAGGCAAACAAGCGCCTGCCGCATGTGTTCCTCAAGGATATGGCCCATAAGAGACGCCAGAAAGCCGTTGACTACGAGACGGGTCAGATCGTCGGCCACTGCCGCGGGATCCTCCCGGACCGCCTGACGGGCGAATGGCTCGAGGCACAGGCCCCTGCCGTGGGCTCCGACAAGGGGAAAGAGTACGCCGAGAAGTTCGCCAAGGCAGTTTTCGAATATCGGCCGGAATTGAACGGCTCGGATGTGCGGGTGGTGCCTATCAAGAATCGTTTATGGGACGTAAAGAATATATGGGTGCGTTTTCCTCTCCCCCTCATCTCCCTGCTTGTTAGTCGCTTGCTTAGACGGTTAGAACTCGATTATGTAGCCGTGCATTCTGACAATAAGGGGCGTGGCATCGCAACCTTGCTTGTGGAGAGTAGGATCGCCCGGGCTGAGAAGATGGGCGTCGACATCTTCGTATTGGCCTTTAAGGCGGCAGTGGGTGTTGACCAACGGCTAGGCTTCAAAATTCTGGACCAACTCGTACAAGACCACTCCAAATACGGCAGCAAGGGCGAGTATGAAACGTGCTTCTTGGAAAATGAAGTCGGCAAACGGTCATGAAAGCAGCTTCCAGACACGTACGTATACTGTATGGCCTTGCCAAGCATTGACGAAACTATCACTCTTTTGATATCCTGTGCAATGAAGAAAGACGTTGGACATGTCTCGATCCCCTGCTGGGGGATGCTATCACCGGATACTGTGAGAGAGGAGAGCCGCTTCCCCGGGCGAGTAACACTAGAAGGGATCATACAATGTCAAGTGCGTACGTAGCAAACGATATCCCGTCACATTAAGTGAGTTACGAGTTCGGAGACGTACGTATACGCTCAATGTCCTTGAACCTCAAACCCCCAAGTGAGGGACTTAAGGAGGTATGTTTTTCGATCTTCCGGCCATGACCTAACGTTAGTTATTAGGGATGTTCTCGAACATAACGCCGGTTTTCGAGTCTCCAGTTCTAGCAAGCCTCATGGGAGTGGTCCTGTAGGTGCAACCCCAGTATTCTTGTTAAATCCTCCTGCGTCATAATAATCTCGAGGCTAGACAAGACTTTCAACGTTGTCAGGGCTGCTAGCGGGGCGGCATCTTATCGTGTAGTGGAAGGTAGGGTGGAAGTGTCAAACATCCCTAGCTTGGTGACGTCGACAGCTAAGTTCTTTATCACCCCACATACGTCATCACTATACCCCACCCTCCCGTATCCCGTCCCGGTCTAGATTTCCTAGATGGCCACAAGGCGTCAGCACCGCCAATTTTTAACAACTGCTAACCGCGCGTTGCC
Source organism: Monosporascus sp. CRB-8-3 (assembly GCA_004155055.1). Classification (NCBI taxonomy): domain Eukaryota; kingdom Fungi; phylum Ascomycota; class Sordariomycetes; order Xylariales; genus Monosporascus; species Monosporascus sp. CRB-8-3. The sequence goes on from QJNZ01000084.1 coordinate 160,316, forward strand.
TGAAATAGTAAATCTACGTTGTTAGCAGTACTGTTGATTGGCCGATTTTGCGATGGTCAGTGGAATTCTTTACCCCCATGCTAAGAATTATTATACTGACGTCTTGATGCCCTCTGTCAGATACGATATTTTCAGGTGCCTCGAGGGCCTGCAGGCAGGAGAATTTCTATCTGGCATAACGTTGTGCAATCGGGCGCCTGGTAACCGGTGGTGTTGTACTAATAAGTAGGGTGCATAGCCTCGATCAATCGTTGTTTACTTCATTATGCTTGCATCACGGGTCTTGATATCATAACTGCGATGTAGCACCAAAGCCACAGATACTTGTGTAATTCTGAGGTAAAGAGACTCCAATCGGCTGCCTCAGCGCTTGAAGCAGTGTGTAGCTTTCCACAAGACATACCCGAGATCTCCTTTGTCTATCATAACCCCTTCAGTGCCACATGCCTTCTCCTGCCTTGTAATCGAAGAAACTACGCCATAGACGCTCCCCCCCGGGACCGACGTCAGAGCTTATCCACTTCTGAAACTCAAATGTGCAACCAAAACGCGACCGACTTCCTATATAACGCTTTCCAAGACGACCCGCTCGATCTTGGCTGCCCTCATCCCCCAGATTCATTCTTCACCACCCTATAGGAAGCATATCTATCACGTCCTACCACTGCCAAGCATCTCTTCTTGAGTATCTAAAAACTTACCCAACCCACTACTACCTTTGCACACTAAGGGCATCGCAGTATCATTATAATGGAGACTATCAACTCTGTTGCCGCCGCCGCGGCTAGGGCCGTGTGGGGGGAGAATACCACACAGCAGCAGCATGGAGACGAGCCTGTGTCTGGGCAGACTGGCAATACCGCGAAGGGAGAACCATATGACGCTGGAAACCTAGGTACGTTAGCCTGTCACCACTTCAGCTTTTCCTCTTCTTTGCAATTACTTGACCGTAAACTGATACGTAACGGTAGACGAACCTGAAAACAAAACCACCGGAGGGGCCGTCTTGGGTGAGAACATCACTCGGCAGCAGCACGGGGACGAGCCTCTCTCTGGGCAGACCGGCAACACGACAAAGGGAGAGCCCTACGATGCGGGTAACTTAGGTACGCTAGGCAAAGATCACTTCACATTTCTTTGCGCTCGTAATTACATAACTGAACGCTAATATGTAACTATAGACGAGCCCGAGAACAAACCCACCGGAGTTGTAGCTATAGACAAGCCTGAAAACAAAACCACCGGAGTGACTCATGACGAGAAACCATTAACCGGTCAAAATGATTCAGCGGAGTTCGCGAAGAGCACGGGCACGGCTACTACAACTGAGAGCACGCCTGACCACCCGTCAACCGATTTCAAAACGAGGGACGTGCCCACGGACACCACCCAGGGCCAAAACGACGTGCGGGACCCAGAAGACCCGCATACGAACCCCAAGTCGGCACCCACTGACGTAGACAACACGGGCGAAGGTCTAAGCAAGGCTCAGAAGTTGGAAGAACCGGGTCCTAAGCCTCTGGAGGCGGTGGCCAAGGAGCACGGCGGTGATGCCGGCAACACGGGGCGCACGCCTACCTCGTCTCCGAGCAGGGTCAATGAGGCCTCTACTAATGCGGCCAACGAAACCGCTTCAGGAGATGACGTGAATAGCCCACGGTCCCAGAACAAACGCGAGGGAAGTGGCGAACACTACGTCAGGAGCACAGGGCTACGAGCTGATGGCGGAGATTTCGACGTTACAAAGCCAGGTGCTGGCCGAGAAGCTGATCGTAAGTTGACCGACTATCACAGACATCTGAAGCGAGGCATAATCGGCTAACCCGCTGTACCGTAGGCCTAATGGAAGAGAAGGGTATTCACAACCCGAACGGTGACAACCCCAAGGAGGGAGTAAGCACAGAATCCAAGAGCGGTGAGAAAAAGGGCCTCGGCCAGAAGATCAAGGACAAACTGCACCGACACTAAGCCATATATTCATTTAGTCAGCAGCTTGTTATGGATTTTCTATTCCTTGGGGTGGTCGGTCCTCCTGTGTTTTTTGATTCGCGCCCCAAAATTGGTTGGCGGGCGCGACCCTTCCAGTGTTCTTTTCTTCTGCTTAGGAGATCCGTGGTGTATAATGATATCCTGTATGAGTTATGAAATAAAAGATCATCTGTCCAGCGCGTTTGTTCCCAGTCCACTCCACGCCCTGAACGCTTATGTGGACATGAAGTACATGATAACATTGATTTATGCATTCAGGCTCGAATGACATATCTACAACCCAGCTCCGAAGGTTGGCATGCAGAGGTCGTTGCTCGACTATCACAAGCGACAAACAATGGAAGATGATTGAATATCCGAAACCATCCGAGTTACCAAGGCTACCAACGAGAATCTGGGCTGGTTCGTGTCACAGCAGGTGCCACCCACCTAGGTCATATATATATGTATATATATGAAGCCACCCACCTAACGGACCTAACCATACATAATAACAACAACAGACCACTACACTGGGCAAAGCATTTGCTTCTCATACGGGTCGTCTCTTCACTTGGTCTAGATACCGTTATATTTCGCTTATTCCCATGGCAGCTGGAGATGGAGCCCAACTACTACATATTCTTTTGGCGTTTAGTGGACAATTGAGATTGTCGGCATAATCAGAACATACACTGATGAATCCAAATAGTCGCTACCATGATGGTCACCGGTCATTATAGGCAACATTTGACATACCATAGGTTATTTGAATTGTCATGGCCCTGAGGCCGTTCTTCCGATTACATACACAAAAATTCTCTGCGACTGGGCACTGGTGTGAAACCCAGCACCCCACCGAAATGAGACAGACATCTGGGAGCCTCTGCCTGGCCCCTCGAAACTAATTTACAGAAAATATTATATACAAGAATATACATTACCCATTAACTTTGAAATTCATGAGTTTGAGGCTCATGCCGCTGCCGCCTACCGCTTGTCCCACGTTCTCAAGTACGTGTGAAGGACCGAATCTTCACTCTCGGACCGCGCGTGTTCCTTGCTGGCTATCTGGCTCGACAGTTCCGTAGCCGAGGTCCTCAGCTTCTGCAGGTCGCCCTGCGAGATTCGGTTCCCCTTGGAGTCCCGGCTCTCCCCCGTCAGCCGAGCCCACGTGTCCTCTTCCTGGATGACGTGCAGGCCCTCGTCACTCGCCGCCTTCGAGTGCCTCTCCGGCTCAGGGTTCAGCCCCCTCTGTGAATACGATGACGACGCCGACGACAGCCTTGCCGTTGACGAGGATTCCTCCTCCTCGCCGCGCATTAGGTCCTGCAAGATGGCCTTCCCCTCCTCCCGGTCGTCCTCGCTGTTGATGCTCAAGCCCCAGGCCTTCAGGAAGGGTGCCTCGCCGCGATAGTTCAGGTGCAGCCACAGGCGCTCCTGGGGCGTATGGCGGGGCGGCCGCCTGGATTTCTCACCGTTGCGGTCGGTGGTGGTGGTGACCGCTGGTGCCGCCGCTGTAGATGTCTCCTTGCTCTGCGCAGACGGTTCCTTGATAATCGGCAGCGGCGTCGATGGCGGCGGGCCAACGGGAGGCGGCAGGCTCTTCGCGCCCGCCGCGCCGCTGTCTTTAGCCATGAGTGTTGCCACATGGGCGGGGGTGGCCTCGCGGTCCTCGCGCTCCTCGGGCTGCGAGGGCAGCGTCTTCTGTTGCTGCGCGCGGGAGGATAAGCAGCTGCCGATGCCGCCGCCGAAGCCGCCGCCACCGTGCGAGGAGGAGCTCCAATGCAGGCGCCTCTCGCGGGAGGCGGACCGAGAGGGGCTCGGGAGCTGCTGGTGCTGCTGCATGCGCCGTTGCTGCAGCTCGTTGGTGGACTGCGAGCGCCGCAGGCGCAGGTGCCCGGCGGCGGCGGAGTCCACCGAGGACGTGCCCGAGTAGGTCCTGCTGGAGAAGGCGGGCGACGGCGCCGCCTTGTCCCAGGGCATCGACCCCTGCGTCCGCAGGGGCTCTGGTCGAAGCCCCGGCGACGGGGTCGGGTTCGATGACACGTTCAACACGTCCGACGCCGGCGTGAGCGGCCAGACGTCCTGGCTCTTCGGCTCGCCTGCCGGTGGCTCGGGCGGCGGGCCGACCGGCCACAGCGTCAGGCGCTCCTCCCTCACCGCGCTGAGGAAGGAGTCCAGGTCCGGCGTGTTCACTCGGGAGCCCCCGAGATGGACGATCTCGCATGGCGATTCCGGGGCGGTGCTGGGCGCGCTGGGAACGGGGTATACCGTTAGTAAATAGTAGAAAGAGCATGGTGGTTCGGTTGCGCTTGAAGCCGATGGGGAGACACTTACCTCTCGGCGCTAAGGTTGCTGCTGCTGCCCCATTTCATCCACCCCGTGCGGCTGCGCAGACTCGGTTCCCTGGTTATCGCCATCGTGCGGTTTTCCCTCTCTCGCCAGGAGGTGTGAGGTTCCGTTTAGCAAGCAACTGACTAGCCGTCTACCGCTGTATCCAGAGAGCACACAGAATGAATCACATGGAATACTGCAAGGTCGAGAAGCAAAATGAGAAGTGAAACTTTGAAGAACCAGAACACGATGGACAACAAAGAAGTTCTTCGACTATGATTACATCCAAAACCCCCCCCTGTCCCGTCGCAGCCATGCACTTTAGTACGTAGAGCAGGGTCCCGACTAAATTCGTCCGATCTTTTCTTTCTCACCTGACGGGCCCGTGTAACCCTTTATCCGTCTTGCTAACAACCAATGCGGGCGCTGGTTGGCCGATACGAAAAGGAAGATGCCGAGAAAGAAAAGCAACGCCATGCGGATATTAAAAGGATGCGGGTCCTTATAAGCGGACGAGACCATCCCATAATGAAAACAAGGATTTCGCTATAAGAGGCAATGCCCGCCATCGTCGTGCAGCCGCGCTGGGCTTGTTGTGGGGCGCTACGCCGCTGGCGGGCGTGACGGCCGCCATACCTGAAACTGGGCTAAAAACAACAATACTATATCACGACGATACAGTAGACGCTCCTCGGACCGCTTTACGCCTCTCGCTGGGCTGGCTTTCCGGCGGACGAACGAACATTCGCGAAGCAAAGAAGTGGCGGCGGCGGCCGCCAGCCCAGCAGCCAGCCTCCCAGCTAACCAGTCACCAGTTCTCGCCCGGCACCGGGTCCCCGGAAATTGATTTGAGCAAGGACAAACCGGTTGCCTGAGATAGATTGAGGTTCAGGTTCCATATTTTCGTTCGTGAGATGCTCGCTACCATTTAGGGCTTAGCGGCCCCTCAACCCCCGTGGTTTCGGCTCGCTATCAAGCAATTAAATTAGTACATTTATGACGGTTATGCAAAGTTAAAGCGGCCATCAAACGGTGGCATGGGGTTTAACGTGTACCGTCTAGAGGGAAAAGGGCAGTTATTTTTACGTACTAAATTATTTCCATCTTTATGATATGAATGGTTACTTGTTTTTATATATATATTCCTTTAGTGATAAACTACTGGCTGCATGATTTGGCTTAGTTTTATTTTCTATGTTTTTAGGTATTTTTTCTGAACATATTTTAAACCCCACAGTAGCGTTCTTGAGTATATTGGGTCGGGAAGTCTCACAGAAACTGTTCTTATTAAAGCGTTAAACCAACTACTCCAGGTCTTATAAAAAACGTCGATCTATGCCCAGCAATTCCTATAGCGCTCTGCAGCTGAGGTTTATCCCAGCCGCGCATGATCCAGTTCTCACGAAAATCATACGTCTCCGACTTCTAATATTCCCCCAGTACCGACATCTCTTCGGCGATGAAGCCGACGCAATGATGGAGCTGATGCCATAGGCGAAAGAGCCTGTCAAGGCTCAGACCTATATTTGGTCTTTCGCGTCGATCCAGGCTTGGGCCGTGGACAATATCATTGAGGTTCATAGATATGCGGTGGACCAAGCTGCGTTAGCAATGGTCTGGGCCGGTCTGAGATCTTGCAAGGTTTTCATAGTGGGTACAGGAGACGCAAACCGTAGCGGTTTGCCCAAGAGAGCCTTGAGGGACGAAGCTGTACATGTTTAGTTTGCGAAGGCTCAGCCTCGATTTTACGGCTCTTCAGCTTGCATCAATGTCCGTAGTACAATGGCAGCAAGAATATTTTCTGTCCACTAATACCTTTGACGGAATATCAGCTATGACGGTGTACATCCCAGCATATTGTAAAGATCATTCTGATCAAATCCGGATGGCACCAGGATCCCTTGCGCTTTGTTGACTTCAGGAATTGATCCCTTTTCACCGCTAAGAAAGCCAAACTCTATAGCTGCCTAGTATCGCTCTCCGTTGGATTCGTCCCCGGAGGCGGTGGCAATGCTCCAAGCGGAGCTGGCGAGAACTTGCTGCCTTCATACACCCAGCTACATACCTCGCCGCTCAAGTTTACGGAATTGGCATCAATCACATCCCAAAGATGGCTGTACGCTGAGACGACCTTACCATGCAGCCCACTGTCGAGGCAGAATTCCGGCGCTGACTGGGCCGAGCATCGACGCGGTTGACGCTCGAGGCCCGCTGCCATCATGGCCAGTTGCCAAGACTAGGCTACGGCGCCGTGATAGGGAGAGTTTGTGAAATTGGTGGAGTAGATAGGGTCGCCGCCGTAGGTGCTGTCGCGTCACTTGCCGATGATCTCATCTTCCTTTAAACGTATCAGATTCTCTTTGGCCTGGCCGCCTGACACTGCGATGGGCCCGAGGCGTTCATGATCCTCTCTGCGTTGACAATGCAAGCTGTCGGTATGTCAGTTGGTAGTTGGCTAGATTCTCGGTGGCTTTTCACTCAGAAACTCAGATGCCCGGCTTCTGATAAAGTAATCGACTAGAAGAACGGGCAGGAAGTAGTCCGTGTCGATTATTTCGTAGTCGTATCGCGGGGCAGTGGATGTGATGTTCTCTTGGAGGTTTAGATATGCGGTGTAGTCTCCTATTATCTCCTCATGTGCAGCGCTGCCACCTGTTTTGTTCAGTCGCTCCAAAACAGTGGCGATGCCAGCCTCAAAGCACCCCCCTCCCCGGTGCTCAAGACAGGTTCCATCAATAGCATGGTGATCATGCTGTCCCGGCCAAAGTAGGTCAGGAAGCGCCATACTCCAGCGAGGAGCTCGTTGCTGTACGAGAAGAAGGACGGAGACTCTGCTTGATCTGGATCCTGAGACATCAAGCCCTGAGAGTGCTGGTTGAGGACTTCCTGCGGCTCAGCTTCTCCAACTGTGGATAGTTGAAGGAGGTATTGAAGGAGTATGCGCCCGCCTCAAAGGCCACTGTCCGGTCTCGAACCTTGACGGACCCATTCTGCGACGCTGGTGCAAGTGTCGTAGTTGTGTCGTTGTCGAGCCAGAGTCGGGACAACGAGATCTTTCCGCCTCCGATTTCGGCAAACTTGATAGCGTCCTGGCTGCTTGGCCCCAGTAAGTAGGCTTGGTCCTTCAGTGAAATCACGAATAGTCTGAATGCTGCCAAGAATCGGAATTGTTAAAGCAGCAGAAGAGTTCAGCTTCAGATCACCTAACACACCCACTATAGGACTACTACCGGTGTATATAATCAACCATTTCTCTTGGGATTGTAGTCCAGTCATTCAGCAGAATGCAGCTTCAGTTGCATGCAACTGGAAAAGGGCAGGCTTGGATGCGCGCGAACCCGCTTCTGGAAAGGCATCCAAGAATCCGCCCTGCGCACCCCGATTGTGGGTGTTCGGAGCTGTCTGAGTCATCCCTGCCTAGCACAACGGTTATTGACGATCATCAAAGGAAGAGGTTAGAGGAGGAACAATGATGTATTGAGAGTCTATCTGGAATAAGGGGTCTAGTCTAGTAATTGTCAGTGTCACGTGACCGGCCCAAAGCGTCGTAACCTGATAGGATCGGGCCGAAATTCAAGGCTTGGTACGCCCATCCCGGCCCCGGTGTGTGGTCGGCAAGGCTTCAGCTGTGGGTTTCCATGCCGCATTTGTTTATTGGTTAATCATGGAGAGTCTGCAAAGTGGTTCGCAAAAGTGCTGGGGTAGATTAAATCATCCATCTACGTACCATGCCATGGTATGTGTCAGGGCGTTGGACAAAAAGATTGATTCTGCCTAGAGCTACAACACACTATTGATACTATCAATTATTTTGTCTACTACCTTGTGTGTCACGAAAGATAATCAAAGCGGGCCGCGAGAAAAGAAGTGCGAATCGCTATTCAGGCGCATTGCCCTTGTACTCATAATCCCACCATACTGGCCCGGAGATTCTTATAAGGGCCAAGGCGTGTCTTGAGATTGAATGCTACCCTTGCAGTTGCCTGACACACTTTGGTGACTTTATCCAGATACCGAGTGCTTCCCAGGATTGAATATAGGTGGCCGTTATATAGGTCGCGCTTTGGGACAAGTCCAACCCTATGGCTTGTTCAATGCGACCATCCCACAAAGCAAACTTTTCGCGATCACAATCAGGCTTAGAAGACGTCAACAGGGATAACTCTCCGAGAATGAGCCAAACCTCACCCATTTGGTCCTTTTATGGGCGGTGGCAACTGGTGCTCTCCCCACCTCTTCCAAGGGACTCTTTCGGCTTGGAGCCCATGGTTTTCGAGTCGAACCGTATAGGGTCGGCATCTGTCTCTGCTTTATAAATTAGCCATGAGTTGTTACAGAAGACTTTGCCATAGCTTCTCTGTCGAAGTCCAGCTCTCTGGCGCTTATAATTTTTATTCTCTCCCTATGTAACATTGTTGGTATTCAAACCTAAGGAGTCTGGAGGCATTGCAGTTGAACTTCTACTTTTCCTCGTAATCTCTAGACTGTACCACTACCTTCCGGGTCCCCTGCGATACCCTATACCGACTTGGCCCTGCAGGAACCCCATGTGTGGGCGCTGTCAGGCCAGTCGAAGTACCGCGTGTGCACCGACCTGCTGTGATCTTGGACGATACTTCAGGTCGGCTGAAGGTATCAAGCGGAGATTCGTCTGTTTTCCGTTCATCCGCCCAGAGATCTTTGCCCTCTGGGGTTCGCAAGAACCCACCCGACAATTTGGTGGTCCTTAGTTTCCCGGGCATGGAGTCTACGAATGACAAAGCTCACCGAAAGCTGCACCGGCGTCTTGTCGCTGCAATGATCGCGATAATTTTGATTCGCGCATATCTCGACCATATCCAGCCTCTCGTTGTATCGTCCCAAGGCTCTCACAGACGAAGCCGTGACCAGCAGCTCCGTCAACTCCGCATACTTTGTCAGCCTCGTCATCCTCGCTCAGACCTATCTCATGTTGTTCCTGTCCATTCTCGTTATGGTATATCCCACAACCCGTGCTAAGATGGAGGGCTAATTCCAATGGGTGGATCGTTTGGCCAATTGGTCGGCTCTAGCGCTCGTCTGGGCGTACGTTTGTCGCGTCCGCCACGTTCGCTGTTTTCGGAACCGCTGGGAACCGCTGCCCTCTGCCTGGTCGCATTGACTCCTTCCAGAATCACCTCCGCCGCATGAAGGTCGTCCCCAAGCCCCTGTCGAAGCACACCATGCTACTCCACGTCGACTTCTGTAGCCAGGCCCAGTGCATCTCCCGCGGCCTCCGAATCACCGACTTCATAATGGTCAGGTGGGACGCCTTCACCACCGTCCCCTGCCCAAGAGCGAAGGGCTTCACCGTTATTCGACAAGGATTGAGCTCTTAAAGAGCTACGGATCTTGTAGAGTTAAGGGCCGAGCTACGAGTAGGTAGCCACCATATATTATCCCCCCGAGAAGCCAACTAACGCCATTCGTTACAATTTTTGAGTGGAAGTGGCCTATCTGACGCTAATACCCTAGTATGACCAATCAATGCTTTGTTTTCTCGTGCAGCGGGACCGATATTGCAGTTTAAGGTAATCAGTTGATCTGAACATATTAAGAAATTATGAATCAGATGTTAGTTCGTTGTTCGTAATATATGTACATATATTAGTAGTAATCCTGCGCCTTTTAATTGTTATAAGTGTATTACAGCCAGGTGATGCGGTTTTTCCTGAAGAAGGATTATAAGTGTAAGGAAATGTACCACTGCACTGTTGAGCCATTTGGCCCCACGACCCCCTAAAACGGTGTCGTCTCAGCGACTGCTGCTGTGACTGAATGTATTAAGGCTTATATGTGCAGCTACTCCCGGCCTGTCGCCGAGAGGATTGCGCCTTCTGGCTTGGGGGGTTGATATCCTTTAAATTAAGTCTAGGCGAGTTGCGGAAAGTTTATCATTTTATTAGTCAACACTTTTACTAGACTGGTCAGGCGGTATATTATTTTTTTAAAAAAAAAATGATGCTATATTTACCGTGTCAGTAAACCCCCCCGAGAGAGGGATTACGATTAAGTTTTAAACTGGCCAGTAGTCCGTTTCTTACGGAGGCTGATTTTTTGCAACGGCATTTAGGCAAGCTAACCTTAACCAGTACGGATATGCTCTGGTACGTTCTTTCACTAGTCTCATCCTTAAAAGTCTATCTACGGGGTTCTCGCCTGTCCTTCACCCTACGCGGTATGCATGGTGTCGCATTTATGATCAACGTCGTTCGATGCGGCCGCTTATGGGATTTACCGTAGTTGGCATTGTCCGGACCTATCGAGATGCGGTTGTCCTGTCGACTGGGGAGGAGGGCTGACTGATGGGAGACACCTGATCGGGGGCAAATCTGGCGCCCAGACCATACGCGATATGAGCAGAGAGGAGGCTAGCTCCACAGAGCTGCGAAAACAGTCGTCCCCCTATCTAACTATCACGTATTCCTGAGGTATGTCTTATATTCCTTTTCTTTCTATTTGGTCTTTCTTAAACCCGTCACGACTCCTTCGTCCGTTGAAGGGATCAGGGGCCGCAGAAATAAGGTTAATTAGTGCGAAGTACGAACACATACCAAGGAGAAGTGGGTGTTCCGGGCTGAGGGCCCTGCTTGCTCTCAACGAACGCGGCGACGGGGTCTGCTACGTGACAAGTCGGGCACCCCCTGCATGAAATGACGCCTGCGCGCGGGCTCCACATGCCGAAAAGCGCCAGAATCCGAGACTTGATCGGTTGATGTTGAGTCTCTCTCGCGCACCATCCAGCGGACGCACGTGGGTATACATGGGAATCCCCTGTATAGTACTCCATATGCCACGGCCTTGCGATGAACGATCCCCACCAGAGCCTCCATTATCGCGTGTATCCGTGCATGCCTATATTAATACGTAAGTTGGGCAGGTGTCAGGTGAGGCAAATTGTGATTACGGTACTGGACTGCTGTAGGACCCCAGTCCGTTGGTTGGACTCCTCCCGTCCGTAGGGTTGGCTGCTCGGCGTTTCCTTTTTCTCACGAAATACCGATCCGCGCGCTCCACGCCAGACGAGCTTATACGACGTGCCGCCATCCGTGTCCGCTTGCCAAACTGCATCTCAGTCGTGCGTAGACCTTCCACAGCCCGTGGCCAATGACGAACGGTGAGGAGGGGCAGCAACGGTGAGATTGATGTACTCGGATAGAGAATTGCACCTCGAGGTATTAGTGACGGGATGAACATAATACATGTTCTGATATGCCGGGACCGATCATATGGATGTCTTGTCCCGCTGCCCGGACGAGACTAACGATCGATGCTACAAAATCTTGGCTTCTTCTACATACCTAGGTAGGTACTATGTAGCTATTGTCGGTTCAAGGCTCGGTTGGCTAGTACCTATGTGAGTATACGAAGTAAGTAGGTATGTATATATATATGCAAGGTTAACATGGGTCCAAGCCTTATTATCCAGGCTGAGCCAAGTACACAGAGAGATATGACACGATATAACTAACACGATAGATACTATACCCAGTATCTTCCCCTACGGTGACGGATCGATGGATTTCACGGTTACGATAAATTGTGCACCTAAGTCCCGTAGAGTTGAGCCAAATAGCGAAAACCAATAGCGCTGTTAGGAATCGAACCTAACTCACCATTTGACCCCACCTGTAACTCGTAGAGCCTCATTCCGAAGCCGATTGCGTGATGCCGACAAGCTTCGGTCCTGATGAACCTTATGCCCGCTAGCTGGTTCGCCAGGAGACGATATGACTCAGGAGATGTTAAGCTTTGCGCGGTAAACCTTAAGTGCGCACAAGATGGCTTTGCGAACCTTAGCCAGTCTCACGACTACTTAAACCTCGATCGATCCCACGGCTTCTCGAGTTCCCATCAATCAAGACAGCATGCCACGCAGTTCCTAATATAGAATATCAGTACTCCGTCTCGCTGGAGTCTCAACGGAAACGGTCTCGATTACATTAC